>CAUYSK010122620.1:0-25769 GCA_963575035.1 Avahi laniger
CCATGCATGGATTCTGGACCTGGATCACCTTGTCTCAAATCCTGGCCCCATCACCAACCAGCTGGATACCTGGATCTACTAGCTACCAGAGGCTTAACTCTCTGTGCCTCAGTTTCCTCTTCAGTATAATGGGAATAATAATAATACCTGTTACGGAATGCATGTTTGTGTCCCTCCTCAATCTGTATGTTGCAACTCTAACCCCAGGATGAAGGTATTTGTAGGCAAGGTCTTTGGGAGGGAATTAGTTCAGGAGGGTAGAGCCCTCCTGGTGGGATTAGTGCCCGTATAAGGAAAGACAAAGGAGAGCTTGCCTCTTCTGTGAATACACGCTTCTATAGGACAAAAAACAGTCCTGTCATATGATCTTTGTGCATGAGGTTTGAAAAAAAAAGAAAGAGAAAAAATAATCTGGTCATATATGTATTAATGTATTAATTTTAGCTCATAAATGTTAGTTTGTTTCCTAAGTTCAAGGTAGGCTCTGGAAGCTACAAATTTTTCTAACGCTTCCCTAATCCCCCGCCTTTTTTAGGTAGGCCTGTTTCTCTGCTCTAGATCCCAAAAGGCCATTCCTCTTTTCCCCAATTTCCAACCTGTGCCCACACAGGTTCCTGCCTGGTTTATTACATTTTGACGAGAGTGACAAAATGTTTCATTGCCGAGTCCCTCTTTTTCATTTTCTTCCTCAGTGGTTCTTTCTGGGCCCTGAAATGCACGCCTTCCAGCAGCCCCTCCACACCCCAAAGCAGGCACCCTCAGCCCCCAGCAGTACTCTTTCTAGTCCCCAAGGAAGCGCCATCTCTGCAAGTGTAAAAGGAACAGCTATGAGCAACCATCCCATGAGGGAGTCGTTTCCTTGGCTCTGTGGCTGGGAAGAGAGAACAACAGTGCCCTTTGAGAGCCATGAAATCAGTGAAAATAGCAGCCCGTGCTACACTCTCCTCCCAGCGCCTAAGCTCTGGCTGCACAGAGAAAGCCCACGGCCCCTTCATCTCTCTCACCAGGTGCGCATTTCTCACTGCCCCTGGAAAAAGAATGAGCTGCTGTCACTGTCCTTGACAAAGGACCCCAAAGACACGAGTTTGTGCGTGTGTGTGTGAGCATGCAGGTGTGGGTGCGGGGAAGTGTGCAAACCTGAGCCCGTCCTCACCGCCCTCCAGCCGTGGCAAGGAGCCTGCACTCCCACCTGGCTCTGCTCCATGTGTGTTCCCCACATGATTGATACTGTGACATTTTCACCAGCTGTTTCCTCCCCATCTCTCTGCAGGAGCATTTCCTGCACCGGCTTTTCCCTCTGCCCAGGAGATCTGTAATAGTTTCCTCTGATTGCTCTTGTACCTTCTTATGTTTCCCCATCAAAGCTGCCTCTGCATTTGCAGTCAAACCACATCTCTTCCCGTGCTGAAGTGACGGCTTCTCCCTTGCCTCGCGTTTCCCCCGTCTGGGTACAGCAATCCACTTAAAAATTCCTGTGGCCCCTTTACATTGCCAGAGAAAAGAAATTCGTTATTTCTGAAAGGAGAGACAGGAACAAACAGAAGCCAAAATAATAATAATAATAATAATAAATTACTTCAAAAAGTTGAACATGGGGGAGGGCACGATAGCTTTTAAATGACTGCGAAAATGAACAGATGCTAACTGCCCGATGTGTGCGTGCTTCTAACAATTCTTTAACAGCCAACAAGACGTGGTTTTGTCACTGCTTCCACAATAATAGTTTCAAAAACGTGCGGATTCCGCTTTTCCCAATTCCACCTGAATAAGATGAACAATTTGCCATCCTGCCACGTCCCTCTGCCTTTTCGTGTATCTATTTCTCAGGGACGACATTCCCTTGAAACAAGATCTGTGGTTATAAACTGAGGCCTTCTTACTTGATCTTGGAATTGAGCAGCGCAGTGCTCCAAATCGGTACAACTTTAACCTGAATTCCTAGCTATAAACTATAAAGATAATAATAATTAACACCATGGAGACTTACTACGTGCTGGGTATTTTCCCAGATAAGTTGTTTTCAATGTATTCTTATCACAACCTCACAAGCAATGTGCTATTTCAGAGAGGAGAATGGATGTTCCACAAGTTTGAGTAATTTGCCAAAGTTCAAGTTTGATCCCATCACGCTGAAGTGCTCTTGTTCTTAACTACTGTTCTCCACGATGCTTTATATTAATCAGTGAAAGTGTTCATATCCTTTAGCAAGATTTTTTTATACTTTAAATCAGCGTGAGTTTACATAGGGTTCCCAGATTGCGCCTCACCAGGGAGCCCATCAAAAGCACATGCCTCTGGACTTGGGTAGGGTCGGACTCCTGGGTGTGCCACGGATTTCAGTGGGATCACTCTCACCATTGAGTAATGAGATCTTTGTGAACTTTCAGGATCTAATGAAGAGGCAAAGCGAAATGGATTTGCTTAGAAGAGAGCAGGATTACTGCTGTGGTTGTCAAACTAGCGTTCTCCAGAACCACTTGCAGGAGCTTGCTATACACGCAGGTATCTCCAGTTTACTGGCAGGGATCTGGGTTCAGTGAGTTGAGGGTGGGTCCCAGGATCCTAAAATTTAACAAACAGAGGACAGGACAACAGGGCTAATTGGCACAAGATTTCTTTGGCGATGCTGAAATATGCTACCATTAAATATTCTAAAATTAGATTATGGTGATGGTTACAAAACTCTGTAACTATATTGAAAATCATTGAATTTTACCCTTTACATGGGTGAACTATATGGCATGCAAATTGTATTTTAATAGAGCTGTTAAGGAAAAAAAAAAGTCAAGTGCAGAAATGACCATGGAGGTAGAGCCCTCCAGCCAAGTCCTCTGACAGCAAACTCACGGGGCTGGGATGGATGGCTTCCCTACGCTGGAAGTGTGATTTTCTCATTCATCTCTGCAAATCAGTTTGTGACAGAGACAGACATTTACAGAGGGACATCTCGTTCTTATTATTTTTTGCATCCCTTCTGTTCTTTGTCCCTTTGTTTCTTCTTTCTATTCTGCATTTTTTGGGGTCAGGAGGAGGTAAATAAGTATGGTTTATTATCTCTCTACTGGCGTTTTAACTGTGACTCTTTGTATTATTTTTATGGTCTTAGCTCTAGGGATTACAATATTTATCCTTAACTTATCACAATCTACCTTGAATTAATATTTTATATATTTTCACATATACTGTAAGAAATTTTAATTGATTTTTAAATAATTTAGAAGAGAAATAACCTTTTATATTTACCCATTTACTTGCCATTATCAGGCTTCTTTATTCCTTAGTGTAGATGTGAATTTCCATCTTGTACTTACCCTTTCAGCCTGGAAAACTCTCTTTAGCATTTTCGGTAGTGTGAATCTGGTGGCAATTTCTCTCTCATCTTTTGTTTATCTGAAAATATTTTCATTTAACCTTAATTTTTGAACGATATTTTTGCTGCATAGAGAATTTTAGGTTGACAACATCGTTTAGTTTTGTGTTTTGCTTTGTTTTCATTATGTCACTATTTGTTTCTTACAACGTCATGTTTATTATTAGCCCTTATAGAGATTGGATCTTTTTTTCAGAATACAAGACCATGAGGTCTTTTTATGTTTTTGATCCCAGCTCCTAGTATCTATTTATTCAGTAAAATTTGTACAAGAGAGAATTACTAGGCTCCTTAAGCTTCAAATGCTGTATATAACAGGTCAACACATAAATTTGTCTAGTGTTTGCTAGTTTCTTTTTGTAAGAGCAAAGACTGCCCTTGTCTGGCATGTGGCTGCCCTGTCACAGTCTTAGGAACTGGTCTCACCTCCATCAGCCTGTCCCTCAGTGTTTACTTCTTTAATATTTTCCCGTGCCCACTGTTCTCCAACGTCTTTAAGGAAAATTACGATTTTCTTTTGTTAGTATGTCTGCCTGGTGATTTCTGGTTTTTGACTGCATGAATGAAAATCTTTCAGACCTTTCTGTATCCTAACTGGAAGTGGAACACTCCTCTATTTCCAAGGAGATTAAAATCCAGCTAAAGATCACAACAAAACTAGGTTGGAAATGCCAGGGGAACAAGTAAATGATGAGGACAAAAATATCTCACAGAAGTTCAGAGAAGAATGCAGGGTCACCTGACACAAAACAGGTCACACAGGGAAACTTGAATTTCAGATAGACAACGAATACATTTTTAGTAAAAATATATCTTAAATATTGCATGGGATATACTTTTATTGAACATTATTTGTTTATCTGAAATTCAAATTTCCTTGAGCATCCTGCATTTTTATTTGCTAAATCTGCCCCTAGGCGGGAGAGACCATTAGTAGCGTAGGGAAAAGGACTCCGGAAGAAAGTAAAAATTGGGCTAGGCTGTTAAGGAAGGACTGATATGTTCAAAAATTGCCACATAATGTGTATGCAGACAAGTACCAGGAGAAATGATCAGAGAAATGTGTCGCGTTCAAAACCCCTGGGGATTCTGGATGCCAATCTAAGAAGAATGGACTTCATTTTGCTGGAAGAGATGAATAAGAAAGATTCTTTCTGAATCTCCCATTTTTGACCCTTTTAAAGGTAACAGCGGCAATAAGAATTAATTTTATGGTATAGGTCTTCCACGGAGAAGCCCTTTTCAGGTTTTATAGGGCTTTTTGCTTCCGTAAGGTCCCATTTTCCTTTTTATGTTTTCCTCAGGTTTTTACAGTCTTCTTTTGTTCTGGCGTAAGAAATGATGATGGCTCTGCCTTCAGGAATGTGAAACAAATACGATTTTCTATCGCTGCCAAATAAATGAAAATCTAGGTGGTGCAG
The DNA here is from genome assembly GCA_963575035.1 of Avahi laniger. Classification (NCBI taxonomy): domain Eukaryota; kingdom Metazoa; phylum Chordata; class Mammalia; order Primates; family Indriidae; genus Avahi; species Avahi laniger. The sequence goes on from CAUYSK010122620.1 coordinate 4,792, forward strand.
GAATTGACAAATGCCAAACAATAGACTTTTAACCATGTTGATTTGAAGCAACTTGCTGTACTTCAGCGCAATTACAAATCATCCTTCCAAGCTCTTCAGAGTCTAAGACCTGCCAAGAGCTAATTAACTGCTCCGACGGCCAGAAGATGTGGCAACAGAAGGCAGGGCTCTGAATGACTCCAAGGTATTTAATTTGAATAAAAGGAAAATTAAAAAGCAGCAGTGAACAAGAGTAGCAGCAGATAAAGAATGCCTATATTAAAGATTCTTATTTGACTTCAAAATCATCCACTGGGAATTTATACTGGGATGAATGTTTCACAGCATAAGACAGCCTTGCAGAGCAGAGAGCACAGACAGACGCAGGGACTCTGTGAGTTTGTGTCGGCACAGCTCACCCAGCAGAGGCTGAAGGCTCCTCCTGGAGCACCTTCCCTGCACGGCGGACCAGAGGCCAGAACACGAATGAGGATGTCTGGTGCTCCGCGTCATGGTCAGACTGCTAAGCTTCTCCTAAATGTGTGTGACTGAGTCAAGTGGCTGCTGCATCCTGACCAACTTGAGAATTGCACGCATAATCTCACAGGCACCCTCCCCATCCAGCGGCAGCTCTTTTCAGTCTCTGCAGGACCTAACCCCTCACCTCCACCCCACTGCCAGGTCTGGGCAATTGCAGCAGTAATGGGATTTCTCTCGGATCCCTTCTGAGACAGCGCTTGAGATAACTTCAGCTAAAGGCTGCTGGCTACTTCTCTCTGTTGCCACCCTGTCCTGCCCCCAATTATATTTACCCTAACGAGGGGGTGGGGGAACTAACTTTTATCGAGATGCCAAGTACTTTCATAGGTTATTTCATTTAGTTCTCATGAGCATATCACCAAGGTAATGTTACCCCTATTTTTGAGATAAAGCGACTGAGCCCGGAAAAGAGTGACTTTCTGGCCCATCCTTCAACCCCAGGAGACTGGCTCTCACCGCCCTGCTTCCCACACTCTCTCTTCACCCAACTTTGCCTTCCTTTCTTATAGAATTTTCAGCTCTGGTTCTCTTTGTAGCTTACTCATTCCTGACTCAGTTCTGATTTCATGTAGAATTAAAGGGCCCTATACCTTTCTTCCCATCCAAGGGTTGGGTCTCATCTGTAACTGAGTCTAGCTCATCCCAGGACCAAGACTGGACTGTCCTTGTCAAGCCGTATGTGTTCGAGCTCCCTGAACCCTCAAGATTTCTGGGCGCTTTCCCCAGCTGCCCTCCGCCCCGGTGACTTGAAGTAGAAAGTGCCATCTATTTAGGTTCACCGTTATGGGAACCCTCCTGCCAGGTGACGATTTGATAGTTTTTCAAAGCTGATTTTCCAACTCATGTATACCTCCTTCTACAAGAGGCAGCTGAGTATATGCATATAAGACAGTTTACCAATAACTCTAATGTCTTTATGGTACACTCAAGATTTTTATGCTTTAAGTATCATCCACAACTTCTCATAAAACTTAATTTTCTCAGGACTTATGAAACATTGCAAGCACATTTAAAAGTATAGGGAAAATACAACATCTACATAATTATCACCAAGATCAAACAGATGTTAACACATTGCAATTTGCTCCAGATCATTTTTTTAAAGAAATAAACTGTTATAGATATTGCTAAAGTGCTACTCCCAGCCCTTACCCCATCCTCCCTACAAGTATCCATTCTCCTGAAGGTGGTGTGGATCATTTCCATGCACGCTTTTGAAATTCTTTAGTCTGAATAAGTTCATCCATAAACAACGTTTGTGGGTTTTAAAGATTTATATGATTGGAATCCTCCTGCCCATCCTTTTACAACTTGTTTTTCTTCCACTTTTTATGGGTATCTATCCTAGAGAAACTAGATGAGTACAAGAAGATATGTACAAAGATTTCCACTGAATTGCTGTGTGTTTTAGTTGAAACAACAAAAAAGAAAGAAAACAACCTAATCGTCCCTCTGTTATGCAACGTCTACATAAATGTGATTTATTCACTCAGTGGAATGTTATCAATGCTATCCAGCAGTTAAAATGAATCAACAAGATCTACACATATTTATAGAACTTAAGGTTTTCTTTTTTTTTTTAAACTGCATTTAGGCCAAAGAAAGCAATGAATATAAAGTGATTTTTTTTGTGAGAGTAGGTTTTCTGTTTGCTTCTATTTAATATCGATCCCTTCATAATGTAAAATATTGAATAATTTGGTACATAAAAAATCTTAAAGTTATCACTGGTGGGGGGAAAAACAATGGTTTAGTATTTTATTTATCTAAACCTCTACTCTACCTTCAGGTCATGTGTTCAATCCGGCAATGCAGTTAGCAGAAAGATGCAGGATTTAGACACTAAATTAAGTCAACATGTTCACAAGCTCTCATTCAGTTCTTATCGCTGACTCCACTAAAAAACTTAGGATAATGGAAGACATGACTGTCTTTAATTCCTAAGAAATTATTTCCATCTACTCTATTTGTGGATAGCTATCAGATCAGCGGTGCCTTTCAGAAGCTTGGGTTTTCTTGCTCTCTTGTCTTATCAAATTAGTTCTGAAAAGACTTTAGATAACTCATTTGTATGCAGGCCAGAATTTTCAAACTGGCAGCTCTAAGTATCACAGCATTTGAACTGCCATCTATAGACGACAGTAAATTACTTTCAATATTACCTCCAGACTATAAAGCTATAGTGGTATGAGAATAATGCTTGTGTGCATATTGCTACTGTAAGTAGGTACCCAATCAATAAAACAATATTGTTCAGTATTTCAGCAGAGCAGAGGTCTGATAAGGTAATGGTAGCTTGAAATATGTTAATAAATATATTTAGTAAAACCTCCATCAGTGTGGAAGACACTGCCATGAACTGGAAGAGCTGCAGAGCACACCAGGAGCTGTACAACTCAGAGCTAGAATTCTGCTTAAGAAAGTTTGTTGTGGTTGAACCTGGAACAGAAGTGATGTGTGAATCAGACAGTAAGTGTTGAGCCATCCAATCGTGCTGATGAGCAAATCAGCAATTCTCTGACAGGCCAGAACAGATCAGGTCATTCTGCTGTAGACTTTCATTGTGTAATGCAATCTTCCTTGGTGGAGCTTATCACAACTCCAAGTATGCAATTCTTTGTAAAATTATGTGATTAAGGTGGCTTCTTTCCTCTGCTAGCTGCTAACCTAGATGGAAGGGACCCTGATTGTCTTGTTTGTTACATATTCACAGTGTCAAGCAAATCTCTTTGTACAATTTAAAAAGAGAGTCATAAAAATAGTAAAAGGATGTGAAAGGGGAGGGTCCCAATGCATAGGTCCTGTTGGGTGCCAGTCCTGACAAAGCAGGTCTTCTCTGTGTCTCCAGCACCCCGACTCCCCGCAACCAATGCTGCAGGCGCAGAAAGTCAGTAAGTCCAGGGGAGCAATAGAGTGGCGTTGAGAGCACAGGTTCATAGTCAGGCCACTTGGATCACGTTCATCTGTGACTTTGAGCCAGCTGCTTAACTTCCCTAAGCTTTCGTTCTCCCATCTGTAAAATGGATTACTGTTTCAGACATTGTTTTTAAAGATGAGATAATCCAGATATTGCCTACTGTCGATGGAGCATTTTTGTGCAAAACATGTTTTCTATTATTGCTGCTATTATTCAAGATTAGAATATGTTCCTAGGGAATGAGAGTCAATATGAAATCAGAAGGTTTAAGGTTAGGGTTAGACTCTGAGCTGCAGTATTGGTATAGGTTCAAGATGAGGTTCCAGTCTCAGAGATGTGAAGTCTTAGGAGGAATCGCTAGTAAATTTCAGAAAACGATCCAGATTTTGTGGTTCAGGATAACACAGAGGTGATGGGCCAGTGGAGGGGGGTGAAGTCCTAAGCATTCAGGCTTGAAGAAGAGCAACAGAACACTGGATTAGATAAAAATATATTTGATTATTAGGAAGAATGTAGGATCCAACAAACCCCTACTAGGTGCTGAGATTAGGGTTGTCTTGCTCAGTTGATCCAATTTTGAGAAGCTAGCAAAAAGAGAAGAAACAATTTGGGGTTGAAAAATTCATTCTGATGGTGCCAGTTACTCTCAGAAATCTCATCCAGCAACGTAAACCTGACACTAAGCAGAACTAGATTTAGAAGGACATCAGAAAAGGGGAGTGGTGGCCATATATTTACAATGCACTTACTGAAATTAAATCACAATGAAACAGAAATCAATAAATAGTGGACTTGGATTATTTTTCACTTTTAACAAATGGTTTTCAGTACACAGTGAGAAATTATACAAAAACAGTGAAGAATCTAGAAATGAATCACTGGGTACCGTAATCTGGTCCAGGCATTGCCAATACACAACCTGCTGCCATGTCCGGTTTCCGTGTGCTTGGGGAACCTTAGGGAGCGAGCTCTTCATTCTTTCCCTGGTGAACCAATATACGGCCTCGAGAAGCTTCTTAACAAACACAATGCAGCCTCTTCCAACAAAACTAGTTTGACACACAAGGAAGGACATACTCATCTTTCCTGATCCAGATCAATGCCTTAGTATTTATATGAGAAAACTGAGGCTTACTGAGGGGAAACCATTTTCTTCCTAAAATTTCAGAGCAAGCTATTGCACCTCCCTGGTTAGTATATATCCCTTCCTATTTTTTTGATCCTCAATTCAGATAAATTTATGACAGGCACGATTATATTTTTGTATAAAGCATTTTACATTGATCAAAAAGAAACTCTGATTTCTAAGATTTCAAAATTAGATCAACTAATAGTGGTTGTGTCTTTGTTCTCATAAGGTTGCTGATTTCTTTGTTAGAAATCCTTAGGGTTTCTCCAATTTTTCTTTTCTGAGGAAGCATGTAATCTCTTTGCTGTGATGCAGTTTCTACAATACATGGAAATAATATGAAGAAAGCACTGATCAGAATCTCTTACTTGTGTGGGACTTGGAGGTGAGGGAGCAAAACCCAGCTTTCTAGGCAGAAATAGCAAGAGCAAGTGCAGAGGTCCTGAGGCAGGAATGAGTTAGGTTCCTTTTAGGAATAAAAATATAGCTCCTGTGGTTGCTGCATAGTACAGCTGAAGAGCAGGGACAGGAGTGAAGTGAAAGGTCAGAGCCAGGTCACATAGGTATTTCAGGCCATGGGTAGGCAATGGATTTGCATTTAAACCCAACGGAAAGCCATTTGACGGATTAAAGCAGACAAATGCACGATCAGACTGAACTTTTAAAATGAGAGTATCTCTTATCTTTGAATTAGTTTCATTTAAATAAATAGCTATACTCAGGAAAGGGACTACTTCTCTTTTATCTCTAACACGTCCACATTGTCCAATTCATAGCAGTCTAAGAATAAATGTTTACAGAATGAATGAGAGGTTGGGTGGCTTATTGAATGAAGAAATTAATACAGGGAAAAAAAACTACCTGTGTGAATAGAGTTCAAAACACATGATGAAACAATTCTGGCCCCACATCTAAAGACTGAGTGGGGAGGAAAAATACTTTAAAATAATATGCATTTATTATTTATTGTTGGAGATGTAATTAGTCCTTGAATTTTTTCCTTCTTCAAAAGTTTGTTTATTCTGCAGTTGTTGTGTTAACATTCTTGTTTTATTTAAGTGTTTTCTTGCTGATTAGCATGCATTTATGTAGCCAGGATAATTAGACTGAATTACATCAATTTAGAGAGGTTAAATTTAGTAATTATGCATTTGCAACTTATAATTATAGCATAAATCTGATGATGATATATTGCTTGCAATGCATACAATAATGGCAATTTAAAAAAGATGTTCTAAACTCAGAATTTTGGATACCATTGACTTAAGCAATCTATTTAATATATAAAAATTTTTAAGCTTGGATATTCTACAATAAGAAAGCTGCAAAATAATACCTTTTCATTTCGTAGGTGAAAATGCTATATCTGTCTTTAGAATGTTTCCAAATAGGTAAAATGCCATCTAAGAGATAGCATAAGAAAACAAATTCCTTCTATGTGGTAACTCAGTGTATTGAAATACTGATTCCATCTTCACCTATAAATGACAGTTCCAGGCATTTCTGCAAACAAATTGTAAGTTTCACTATCGAATAGCCCTGTGACAGATAATTCAGAGGCATACATGTTTCAAGGTGCAAATAACTAAATGACGTATTTAGGCATGTGAAATGTCATTCATATCAGGAAAGATTCCACCTTTGACACTTTTCAGAGTCAGGACTAAATAAATGGAAATTTCAATAAACTATTTTGCTTTGTAAAAAATAGTTATATATGAGGATCTTCCTGATATATCATGGGTGACTTTTTTTTCAGAATATCATTAGTATACATGAGCCAATATCTTCAAATAGAATATGCTAACTAGCATTATATAGTAGATATACTCTTCAGCATTATACTTCTAACAGACATTAAAATGCTGCTTAAAAATGGCTTACATAGTAACTCATTCTTTATAATGTTACTTTATGAATCAAGTAAAAATATTAATGACTCCTTTTCTAACTTGCTTCTATGTGAATTCAAATATAAATGTAGGTATATATTTATATCTAGAGGGATAACACATTAATAATTATTTCATAAAATGTTATTACCAAAAGCAATTCTGTGGACTTCACAATCTCAGGAGAGTTGTAGTATGTACCAGCTTTCAGAGTTTTAACTTGAGAATACTTTCCAAACCTTTTATTTTTAAATAAACTTAATTTTGGAATATTTATAGATTTGCAGAAAGATTGCAAAGATAGTACAGAGAATTCCCATATACCCCTCACCCAGTTTCCTCTATTGTTAACATCTTACATTATTATGGTACATTTGTCAAACTAAAGAAAGCAACATTGATACATTATGAGTTACTGAATGTCAGGCTTTATCTAGATTTCATGGTTTTCCAGTAATGTCTTGTTTTCCTGTCCCAGGAATATTCTCTCTCTATATATAGTAAAATGTATATATATATATAGAGAGAGTATATATATTTATATACATATAATATATTACATATATTTTCCCTTGCTTTGCGTGTATTATTTGTGGTACAGTATACCCCCTTAGCTGTGGTTCTGCTTTCCACGATTTCGTTTACTCATGGTCAACTGCAGTCTGAAAATGTTACAGCATTTTGAGAGCAAGAGACCACATTCACATAACTTTTATAACAGTATATTATTGTAATTGTTCTATTTTGTTATTAGTTATTGTTGTTAATCTCTTACTGCACCTAATTTATAAATTAAACTTTATCATATTTATGGGAAAAAAACCACAGTACATATTGGGTTTGGTATTATCCATGGTTTCAGGCATCCACTGGGGGTTTTGGAACATATTCCCTGCAGATAAAGGGGACTACTTTATTTACAATGAATACACACAAAGCAAGGGAAAGATTGCATGTAAAATGAGAACATTTAGGGACAAAAATTCAGCTTTACTGGCAAGGAGAATAAGAAAATCATCAACAGGTGATCTAATTCTCAAGTTGTACATAGTATCAGACACCACAAAATACAGTCAAAAGCGCAAGTTTTGATAACAAATTTGCATTCAACACACCCTTGGTGCATTTTTAGAATATATCACTTGGCTTCCATGACAGGACTTAAAAAGCACTGTGTTATAATATTATAGTGTAGAACATGATAGAGATTTTGTTTGCTAAGTAGCTGTGTATTCCGAGATGAATTCCATTGATTTTCAACATTTTCTGAAGTAACATCAATATTAATTACTAATAAACATTATACTGTGCCTAAAATAAACTCAAAATTTACTAAAATCTCTTAAGCTGAATTGTAATGGACCAAACTTACTATTCATTGCACATTTTGTTGTTCTTATTTATACAGAAACATTTATTAGCTCTGAGTGAGATTGCAAACATGCATTAAAATGCCAGTCCTCCCTTTACAGAGTTCAAAACCTAAAAGAAAAGAAAGAAATGTATAACAAATAAGAGTTTGTAAAGATCAAAGATGAGAAGTGAACCTACAAAATGAGTAGGAACTTGGAGAACACAACTGGCTGGGAAGAAGTGGCTTCAGATGATGGGAATGACTGGAATGCACTGGGCATTTAGGAACCTGAGAGAAGCACATTCATTCTATGAAGGGAAAAGAGAATGCACCAAGGTTCGCAAAGCCCACATGTGCGGTCCACATCCCTGTGAAAAGCCCTGCTGCTTCTTAGCTCCAGCCAATTGCTTTCAATCTGGTTCAGTCTGTCAGATCTTCCTCAGAAGCCAGGGACCAGAAACATGTATTTTAATCTAAAAATCTCTTGATTTTTTAATATTGGCAATGATTTCTTTTCTTTTCTCTCTTTCTTTTTTTTAATGCTGCATAGCTGAAAAATATGTCCCCTGGCTCAGCGTGGCTCGTGGTTTCCAGTTTGTGACCTCTGGCCACATAAAGGCTTAGAATATTGCCTGAGTTGGGGAATGCAGGACATATTTGGAGAACATAACCATATACCGTGTCAGGAGCTTTACCTTCATACAGTAAGTGGGGTGGACTTTGCCCAGAGTACTGACATTTTAATATTGAAACATTTAAATTAATATAAAGCGTTCAGTGTTAGTTAACAAATAATTAGCTCACCGAGGAAGATACTTGGCGCCATGCATTGTTAATGGCAATGAATAATGAGTGTATTCTGGATTCTAATATTGGTTTGACCTCAGTATTATTTGACCTTGCAATAAAATTGCTAATTATGTTTCATCTCCATTCTTCCTCTCCTGCTCTCCTTTAACTCTGAGTTGATGTTCTGCAACCTTTTTGAGAAAAATAGAAGCATTGGAAGAGGATTTCCACATGTTCTCCCCACCAAATCTCCCATCCTACTTTCACCGATGTCCCCAGACTCGTCCCCCATCCTTTCACAGTGAACCACCTGTCCATGCTCCTTGTATGTGAGGGGTCACTTCTCCCTCGCTGCTTTCAAAATTCTCTCTTGGTCTTTGGCTTTTGATAGTTTGATAATAAGGTGTCTACATGCAATTCTCTTTGAGTTCATTCTACTTGAAGTTCATTGAGCTTCCTGGATGTGTAGAGTAAGGTTTTTAAGCAAATTTGGAAAGTTTTCTGCCATGATTTCTTCAATTACTGTTTTTGCTTCTTTTTCTTTCATAATGAGATGAGTATGAAGAGTAAGTGTGCTTGGTGTTCCTCAGGCATCTGAGGCTCTGTTTACTATTCCTCATTCTTTTTTCTTTCTGTTCCTCTAAGTAATCTTAATTGAGCTATTTTCAAATTGGCTGATGATTCTTTCTTTTATCTCTTCACCTCTGATCTTGTGAATTTTTCATTTAGATTATTATACTTTTAACTTCAGAATTTTTGTTTTTATACTAATTTCTATCTCTTTCTTGATATTCTCTATTTGATGAGACATCAGTCTTGTGATTTCCTTTAGTTATTTGAACATATTTAAAATAGCTGATTTAAAGGCTTGTCTAGTGAGTCCAACATCTGGGCTTCCTCAGTAATAGTTCCTATTAATTGCTTTTTTCCCCTGTGTATGGGCCACCATTTTTTGTGCTTTTGAATGTATTGGTATTTTTTTGCCAAAAACTGGATGTTTTAAGTAATATAATATTGCAGCTCTGGAAATCCACTTACAACCTTTTCCAGAGTCTATAGTTGTTTCTTGTTGTAGTTGTTGGTGTTTGTTTGGTGACTATTCTGGACTAATTTTGTAAAGCACATATTCTTTGTTATATATGGCTATTGAAGTCTCTACTCAGTTAACTTAGTGGTCAGCTATTCATTACCGATCAATCTCCTTGTCTTTGCTGAGGGACTTTGTGTGTATGTTGGGACATACCTTCAACAATCATCAAGACATCTGAAATTCTGTACCAGATTCACTTCTTGTTTGTGCAGAGCCTGAAGATCAACTAGATGTGAGGGTGCAAGACCTTCTCAGGTCTTCCCTGAGCATACACACAGCCCTGGGCATACGCTCAGCCTTATATCCATGTATGCCTTTTCAAATTCTCAGGAATATGTCGAAGCTTTTTACAGCTCCTCTGGACATCTTATTCCCTGGCTTTTCCTTTTAAGCTTTCTGATTATTCTATTGATCGCCACAACTGTTATCTACCCCTCTAGGCAGTCATGAAGTTAAAACACTTCCCCATAATTGTTTCGACAAACAGTCCTATGAGCGAAGGCTTTTCTCTCTTGGTAGTTCTGAGTAATGTCAAATACAGATAGCTGCGCACATGAGGTCTACGAGGAAAACAAGACAGTCAAATACTGACAGTCCTTTGGAAGCAATGATTTGAATGAGCTGTAGCTCCATTCTTCCCTCTTGGTGGCTGCCAGGCTGCAATGAGAATGTGAGCTCCTGCTTTTCTAAACTGTGATTGAGCTGGAGAGCAGGGAATGGGAGTTGGACAAATTAAACACTACAAAGCTAGTTGTTGAAGATTCAGCAATTTTTCTTGAAAAAGTGCTCCCTGATTGCTACAAGCCTTTGTTTAATTTCCAGACTCTTGAAAAAGTTTATTCTGATTATGTTTGCCAGTTTTGTCATTGCTTTTATGGAGGAGAGAATTTTCAGAGGACCTTACTCCACCTTTCACTGGTGTCCCTCCACATTCTCTTAACTGTCCTAAGAGCCTTCTAACTGGTCTCCCTGCTTCAACCTGTACCACGTCACAGCCTAGTCTCACAACAGCATGTAAAGTCACTCACTTCCTTGGTCAAAATCTTCCAGTGACTCCCCTGCTTACTCAAAGAAAACACCAAGTTCTTACCATGACCTATAAGTCTCCCATAGTCTTTTCTACACCTGTCTATCTGGACTCACTTCTTACAGTGTTCTCCCTGTTCACTCCACTTCCAAACCTCAGTCTGCTTGTGCTGGGCACACTTCACCGCTGCATATTGCCAGAATGCTCTCGTCTCAGATACGTGCATTCCATGCTCCATTTTCCCTTCAGATTTCTCCTCCAACCTCAGTTTATCAGAGAAAAATTTCTTGACACTATCTAAAATAACATTCCTCCTACCAGGTCACTCTATTCTCTGCTTTGTTCACCTTCACACTTATCATCACCTGACACAACGTATTTTTTCATTGTTTGGTTCTTTCCACCTGAAGGCATACTGCATTAGAGTGAGGACTTTGTTCACTTCTGCATCCACAATGCTTAAAACAGAGCCCAGAATGTAGTAGGTACTCAATAGATATTTATTATGTGATAAATGTCTGTAGGGGAGTAGCGATCATTGTTCAGAATAATATGACTTAGCCTAGGGTCACCCTTACCTAAAGATCCTGTGGAAATTTCAGCAGCTCTGACAGGGCTGGTAGGCTTTAGTTATAGTGAACACTGCATAGTGCTCGACTGACCCAGACTTCCGGAATGTCCTAGATCTCTGAGGGCAGAGTCATTTAAAATTGCCAAGACTAGATTGACTCTCCACCCCAAATGGTAACTGAGGCCCTGGTCTAAACTTTTAAGCCTCAGTTAGGTCAGATCAACATGCCTCATGACCAAGCCCTGCTGAGGACAGATGCCTGCCAATTTAGAGTCCAACAGCACAAATTCACCAGGCTTTCTTTTTTTCTGAAAAACTGTTTACCTTTTTCTCCTGTCACTGGGTATAAAATCTAATCTTTCACTTTATCAATTATGATGTTTGAATGTTTACTGCTGCAGAAAGTCTGAAAATCTCACAGGACTGATAAAATATTCTAAAGCATTTCAATTCTACTTGTATCAACTTGTTCCAAAATAGATTCTGTCCCTATAGCTCAGCAGGGGTAACTTAGACCAATAAGCTGGATATGCCTTTTTCCTCTCTCAATACCTGCCCCAGATGCTCAATGAATTTTGATTATAAACTTTAGAGGCTGAGATGTTACCTCACACATAACTGGAGGTCATTAAATGTTTCTTGAATTTGGTTAAGATTTTCCAGTCCTTATTTGTCAAGTGGATGGACAATGTTTTAAGAACACGAGAAAGACCTGACAAATGAATTTTCGAATGGATGGACAATGTTTTAAGAACATGAGAAAGACCTTCCATCTGACAAATGAATTTTCTTCTATAAAGGCAAACTCTTAGAAAACCATCTGCCTCAGCTGCTTTTCCTAATCAATGTGACAAGGAGGATGTGCTTTCTTCCAGTCCTTCACAGTGACAGCTGACTCAGGGTCTGGCGCTCAATTACCAACAACCCTTATTCACAATTGTCTTAGGGTTGGGTCGATCACCTCCAAGCCCAGCCCCACATTACTCTCCAATCTGGTTTCCATGGGCAGATATGTTTTGACATGCTTGTATTCTTAAAATGCCTTCTTCCCTTTTTGTAAACATTAATCCACCTAACATGATTATTTACGCATGCTTCTTCCATGTAACTTTTCTTACTCCTTAAGTTTGGCAAATGAGTCTTTGCGGAGCTAGCACAGGAGTAAGCAATGAAGCAGAGGGCTGAGATTTAAGACATGGGCTTGTTCAGAAGCAGCAGCATCCACTAAGCATCTGAGGAGCAGAGAGAGATTAATTTTGACCAAATCAGACATGCAGATACTGAGACAGGAAGATTATGATATGCTTTGTCTATTTTAATGTTGTTATTTTTGTTTCATGTAAAACTAGAGCACTTGAAGACCCGGTAAAACTGAACTATACACTAACCATTCCCCTCGAGGGCCTAGCCATAAATACAATCCAAACAAAAGAGACAGAAAATCTGTAAGTAATCAATAGTGAGACAATTACATTGTAGTGGCTTAAGTAATCTTGGCCCCTTGCCTATTTTATCCACCTGAAAAAGACTTGAATAAGTCCTCCCTGAATAAAAATTGAGTACAAGCAGATAGTAACAGCTAAGGTAAGCAAAAGCAATTTACAATATATAGCAAACCCAAACTTGTTCTGATTATATCCACAGATGCCTAATTGAATACGCTAAAGATTCTTTGTGTAAATTTCAATCAATGATAAACTGTGCTTAAATCATGCCTTAGTCAATATTGTTCACCAATCATTATCTGTCTAGGAAAAACTCACAGTTAGAAAAATGAGAAAATAGATTTTGAAATGAAATTAGGAAATATCTTTAAAAGAAAAAAAAATAATAGTTACAAACTGCAAGTGGAAATCATCCAGTGCTCAGTTGCATTTCAGTTACACAATCATAGTTGGATAGGACTTCAAAGTCAGCATGTCCACCCTTCTACAAACTGAGAATTCTGCTTTATCGCCCGTCATGGCAAGAGGATTATCTGCTCTGTTTGAACACTACTTGTGGCAGAGAGCTTGATACTTTGCAAGGGACCTCTCTTTGTTCATGTGTGAACATTCTAGTTTATTTTTAAGTCTTCCTGAACCAAAATATTTATCAGTAGCTTTAACTCAGTAACAGATCTTCATATTTTCCCTTGGGAAACACGAAATAAAAAAATCCCTGTTCCACTCAAGGCCCTTCCAAATATTTGAAGATTACTTTCATATCCCTCCCTAACGTAGTCCTCTCTCCATAAACACCCCTGATTCAACTACTTCCCATGGGCGTGGTTTCCCAAACTTGCATTATTTTAGTTTCCATCTTTATCTACTTATTAAATATTAATTAAGCACCCCCCCACACTACATGCCAGGCACTGGGATGCTGATAAATAGAAAGACATAGCACTTGCAGTTAGGGGGCTTGAAGTCTATTAACAGAGGCAAATACTTTAAGCAAGATAATTTAAGATGCAATGAATGGTACAAAGGGAAAGGTCACGGGCACTTTTCAATGACATTCCTATAAAGTAGTGCCTGGAACTGTATGCAAAACTCCAGGAACTGTTTTAACGAAGGCAAGATACATTAGGATTATTTTTCACCTTGATCCCACTCATGATTTGTTTAATTTGACTAAGATTGCAATAACTCAAAACTCACACCACAGTATGGGAAATATTCATGCTAAGGCAGACGTAAGTGGAAAGTTGTGTATACAGTTCACAGCAACCGCTGGCTCCTATATCTACATCTTGTGGCTTCAGGTGAAAATCCAAACCATCCTGAGGGAAAATTCCAAGGGAAACCTATGGTTCAATAAGATAATGCCCGGTTCAGATGACCAATGTGTATGTCAGAAAAAGGGCCCTCCTGAAGATCTGAGCAAGGCTCCCATTTCTTAAGACTGTCCATACAGTGCTCACCCCTTATACACAGTTTTGCTTTCTGTAGTTTCAGTTACCGTCAGCCAACTGTGGTTTGAAAGTACTAAATAAACAATTCATAAGTTTTAAATTGTGTGTAGTTCTGAGTAGCGTGATGAAATCTCTCGCCCTCTTGCTCTGCTCCACTTTGGATATGAATCATCCCTTTGTCCAGGCTGTATGTGCCACCTGTTAGTCACTTAGTAGCCATCTCAGCTATCAGATTTAAAAAACATAGACTATATAGAATTCAGTACTATCTGTGGTTTCAGGCATCCACCCGGGGTCTTGGAACATATCCCCTGCAGGGAAGGCGGAGTCTACTATATATTCACAACAGTGAAGAACAGTCAAGATGAAATACCGAAATTAAACTATTTGCTGCTAACGAGCTAGCAATTTTAAGTCAATGTAAAAATTACTGAATGTATAAGCATATTCCCTAGGGACATCTCCCAGAATTTCTTCCATCTTTCCTCTAGCTTCATCCTTCCCACATAGGATTCATAATTTTGTGTGCGATTTTGCTGTACTTTCCTGAGCAGGAAGCCTTAGCCAATGGTGTATCTTAAGGAATGGAAGGAGGAGACTTAGGACTCCACCTAAGTTGGCACGTGCCAACTTCACTTGAATTGTCTCACACTGATGTTCATGCCAGTCCTGATCTTGGCACTAGCCTGTTTCAGGACAGAAAGAAGTTGGCAGCCAGTGTTGCTGCTGCCCCTCTCAAACTGTATACGATAATTCAACATCTCAATACCATTTTTGTCATGGAATATTTTTTAAAACTTTATTCAATAGGATTTGACCGTTTTTCCCTCTTGGTATATCTCTGCATTTGTACATAAAGATCAACTGAAAAGTAAAATTTCAACACACACATGAGAAGGCTCATGGTTTGCTCTCTTTAATCATTACACTTAATATTCAATGTCAGAAATGCTGCTTTGCTATGTTCACAATTCCAGATTTAAATATTCTGAGAAAGGGAGAGTGTTCTAATTAAGTTGCAGAAAATCGTCACTAATTCATGTGGGCATGAATGCCGGTTCAATTTATAGTTTTTGCCCCTCTGTATAGTTGATAATAAAAAAGAATAGGGCAGGAGTTGTGAATTTTTCTGAATTTTTGTGAATACTCTAGGGAAGTTTAAAATATAAATTGTAGCAGCGTGTTGTTATGGAGTGGAGCTCACAATTCTGGACTGTAGTGCAATTTGGCACCTATTGGCTAAGTGACTTCAGTGAGTCACACCATCTCTGATTCTCATAGTCCTCATCTAAAAAATTTGGATGAGAATCTCTATGAAGTCTTAATTTCTAAGTGTTTCTAATCAAGTTTTAGAGAATGAATTCTTTCTTTAGAAAATTTAATATTCAGCTTGCATTTTAGTTTATGATATTTTAAAAAATAAAAAGCTTACGATTTTAAATTTTTTCTCAGTCATAACAGGCAGGTGGAACTAAAAGTTTGCATACATCTTTTCTATAAAGTTTCTTTTAAGAAATTTTGAAATATTCGATAAGACATACAAGTAAAACAAAGACATACGTGATTTTTGCTCAGTTTTAAATATTTCATCATATATGATTCAGTGTGATTATTGGTGAGAAAACTTTTTTTCTGATTTGCCTAAACTTAATTTGGGTGTGTCTTGTCATGAATCTGTTATGACAAGTGATATATACTTACAAAAGCTGTGCTCTTAGATTAAGTCAAATAAAAATGGAAGCTCAGAGTTTTCATAAATTCTGATCCTTAGTTTTGGAATACATCAAATAGCATAAAAAATATGCTAGAATAGTTTAGTAATTTTTCAAAAGAAATGTGTTTTAAAATCAATTTGAATGCTCACTTCGGCAGCACATATACTAAAATTGGAACGGTACAGAGAAGATTAGCGATCTAATTTAAATTAAAAAAATCAATTTGAATACTTTAACAATATGCCATACACTACTTTTAATATGGAATTAAGAATATTACAAAATCAAGAATAGTGATAAGGTGTAAATTCCCAAATGATTAGGAATCGACACTCTTTTAGCTTCATTTTTCTCAGTAGACCTTTTTAAGTTCCCTTTCTGAACTCTTTCTCACAAGCACTGTGTGCTAAAGCACACCTTCAGTATCTAAATCTTTGCTCAAGTTACCACAAAACAGGATAAATTCTATTTTTAAATGGATCACATTATTCCACTGCATTCAACAAATGGTGATGTTCAAACATTCATAGCTATTTATTGAGTATCCTGGAAAATGAATAAATAATCACAAAGTCTCATGTATAAAGGTAATGTTCCGCTAAGTAGCTGTGTAGTCTTTGGCACGATTCTTGAGCTTTTCTTGACTCAGATTTTGTTTGCCTACTAAATGAGAGGTTATTGTTGACGCTTTCTAGGTTTCTTCCACATTTAATGTTCTATAAATCTGAATACTTTAAATTGCATTCAGTTTCTTATCACCATCTCCATAAGATATGTAAATCAAGAAAACTCTTTGGTAATTAGAAGACTAACTAAAAAATATAAAATAATAATACTTGCCTGTGAATTATTTTAAGTCATCTCTTCCAACTGTTTGAAACATTCAGTTCTTAGGATTCTACAAAATGTTTTTATGGTAGATTTTAGCATAGATCCTATCAAAGGCCTATCAAATAGCATGAGTCTGAAAACAGATTGCTCACATGGTGCTTGTAAGTTTTCTTGATTTCCATATCTTATGGGGATGGTGCCAATGATTATAAGAAACTAATTAGATTATTAAAATCATCTGAGAATTATGTTTGAAGAAAGGTGTCTGAATCAACAGACTTTGCAGCAGCTAGAGCTGTTTTCAAAGGAGAAGAGAAGGTGATACAATGATGAACGCTTGATTTTTAGTTAATTATATTTTATGGTAAGTATATGCTACTTTTAAATTACCATAAACATAGTCATGAGTGAGAGCTGCCTATTCTCCAAAGGAATGTGATCCAAACTAATATAAAGAAAAAGATAATCATAGTTCTAGTCAATATTTTCAAAATTGATGCCAAAACATAATTAGTCCACTCTCCATGCATAAATACCATCTATATGGCCTTGTGAGAAAGATCACTGTGCCTCTCACTGTTTACTGTATCTATTCCTCAAACATAAAGTGGATTAACCATCTCTTTTCTTCCTCTTTCGTAAGCTTGAAAAAGTGTTCAAAATATATCACACCATAATAACATAAGACATTCTTACAAGATGCTTTAATTATTTATGAATTAGATCAATCTTTCTTCTGCAGGGATCAAAGTTCCTACTTTCTGATCCTGAGCCATGCTGTAGATTACATGAGGAGACAAGATGGTAGAGATTAGGAGCCACACTGCTTGGGTTTCATCTGTTGATTCTGCAGTTAATCTGCTGTGTGACTTGTACAGGCTACTGAAGCTTTCTGAGCCTCTGTTCTTCATATGCAGAGTGAATGTAGTAATAGCATTCCATCACTGGGTAGTCTTAAAGATAAAATGAGTCATTATCTAAAGTACTTAAAGCAGTCTCTGGCACATAGCAATTATTTAATTATTATTATCATCATGTTGGATTGAGTGGCATTTGCTCCAGGGAAGCAGGCCTGAGGCAATTATTATATGAATCTGTTGTAAAATTTTAAGCAGGTTTAAAATGTAATTGGAGGCAGAATTCTAGCACTTGTTTCCCTAATTCTTCTGGGTTTGGAAAACCCATGCATTTTCCTCCTTTCCTACTGTTCTGCCTTAACACCAAATCTTGTCCTCATTCCAGATAACGAACATTTTTGCAACAAGTAGATATTAAGACCAAATAAAACATGAGTAGCCACCTGATTTGAATGTCAGAGATTAGGATTCAGGCTAATTCAAACATCCTTCTCATCAAATATCACTCTTAGATAATTTTAATACATCTACATGATTTTCTTTTTTCTTGTGCTCTTGCCAATTTTTATATATGTTTCTAGCAAATGGTAAAGACAAGCTGGAACTTTCTTTAGCTTACTCAATCATAATAGCAGCAAAAAATTTTTGTTCAAACTAAAGATTGCAATGCTATTGATAAAACCAATATGCCTTCGCCATCTGATTTATGAAGACAGTGACTGAAGATTTAGTTGAGTTTTTTAAGTTTTTGATTTGTAAGTCGATGAAATGCTTTATGATTTACCCAAGAATGACAAAATGGAGGGCAAGAAATGACTGAACTAAAGACTGATTACTGAAATTGCAAAGGTAGTAGAAAAAAAGGAAAAAAATGGGGGAAAAGGCTGTAAACAGTCATCAAAAGCACAATATAATCCTCCTACTCCCCATCGAAGCTACAGGGAACACTAAATAAATATACAAAGTCACTAGTACCCTAAATATGAAGAATATTGAAATAAAAATATATTATTTTGCTTTCTCCTGAGGTTCTAGTCTTAGATATTATGAATCCATGTTTATCTTCTCGCTAAGATTACTTCAGCTAAGATTATAAAATCATTTATAATCACTATTGACAGACAGCAATCCCAGTAAGGAAAGATCACATTGAGGTAGCTTTCCTTGTGGCCCATGCCAAAGTGCAATGCGTTTAATGTGGTTTATTAAATTCTAATACAGATTAATTTTTCTGGCAACTCAATAAAACACAAACTCATCAAAAACTAAAGGAGCAAAGTGTCAGACACTTGGAGATTGTTCTCTCTCTAAACATAAAAACACCTTTTAGTATTTTAATACTTAAAACTCACTCATTCTGAAGAATTCTACCTCTCTTAACCAGATATACATGACTTAAATGCTAGAAAAAAAGAAAAGAGAAACATAACTTGAAGTACATTTCAAAGTTTATTGTTAGTTTTATGGTAGAACTCAATGAAATATGAGAAAGAAGCAATTACAGCTATTTTAACATGATGGATGAATCTGTCCTAAAGGGCCCAGCATAGGGCCATGTATGTGAAATAGATTATTTTGACAGTACTGAGTGCTTCATGGGCTTTAAATATTTTATGACTTCCCCATTTGTTAATGCTTCTATTCAAACACAGATATAGAAGGGAATTCAACAGTGCACAATCCAGGATGTCAGACACAGATTTAATAGGCTCTATATACATAGAGTAAGCTTAGCTGCTAAACTTGGGTTTGTTTTCATTCACTTAGAATCTCAGAAAGTATCTGTAAACACAACAATGTGCAATTGTGGAAAATTATGGATCCCATAATTTTTAAATTACTTAAATTTAAAATTTTAATTTTTAAATTACTTTAAATTAATTAAAGTTTTAAACTACTTCTAAAGGCCAATCGGTTTTCACTTCAATGAAGCTGTCTAACCCTACGTTAAAAAAAAAAAAAGCATTTTGAGATTGCTGGTGCTCTTTAAACATTTAGAGTTTCCTTTGAAGATCACATTAGAAACTTTTTCACATAGTAAACCTTTGAGTTAGCAAGTTTAAACCCTATAAAAGAAGAAAAGCAAACAAAATTGATTTAGAATCCTAAAACAGCATCTGTTCCTTCAACAGATATTGGATAAGATAACATAAGCTCAAATTAGGAGCTGTGTTCTCATTAGCAACACCACCAAAGATGGAAAAGAGCTGAAAAGACTAATTAAAATGGAGCTTGAGAATTTTCTGCATTTTAAGAATCCATATTTCTTCATATTTCTTGTAACCTTAAAACTCAATCTAGACTTACATTCAATGACTTTACAAAAAGCTCTGAGATTCTTTAGCCTTCCGAGTCTCCCATCATTGACTCACAGAACTGTGTCTTCCAGGTCTGCTGTCTTTTTCCTTTAGTTATTCTAATTAGTTTATTTCAAAAATGTCCTTGAGAATATATATGACATTAGTTGAATAAAGCAAACTATGAGAATATATGCATTGCATGATCTCAGTTTTGTTAAAAAGAGAGATGCAAACACCTAGAAGGCACTCTCAAAGGTGGTCGGTTTTTCTTTTCTTCTTTATATGTTTCTGGATATTCTAAAGTTTCTAAAATGTATTAGTAGTATTGGTAATAGTTTCATAATTCTAAAAAATCAACACTATTATAGGTCTTTAATCCATTATCTAAATATCTGAAATGTAAAATTTCTGAAAACTAAAAGTTTTTCATAATTATGGTACTCCTTCATATGGCAGCCCAATCTGACCTAACCTGACAAAAAACTATTTATGACCTTTTTCCTCCTTGTGAGAATTCTGATATGTTCCCCTGAAGAAATACTAATTTGTTTGTTTATGGAGCTTTATACTGGACCCCACTGGGGCTGTTACAAAATTTATGATGAGTGTATCATTTAAAAAAAATTTTTTTTTATTTCAGCATATTATGGGGGTAAAAATGTTCAAGTTACATATATTGCCTTTGCTCCTCCTGAGTCAGAGCATCAAGCATGTCCATCCCCCAGATGGTGCGCACCACACCTATTAGGTGTGAACATACTCATCCCCTCCTCCCCCCCCCCATCTACCGACACCCAATGAATGTGATTACTATATGTGCACTTAAGGGTCGATCAGTTAAAATCAATTTGATGGTGAGTACATGTTGGTGCTTGTTTTTCCATTCTTGGGATACTTCACTTACTAGAATGGGTTCCAGCTCTATCCAGGATAATATAAAAGGTGGTATATTACCATTGTTTTTTGTGGCTGAGTAGAACTCCATAGTATACATATACCACATTTTATTAATCCACTCATGTATTGATGGGCACTTGGGTTGTTTCTACATCTTTGCAATTGGGAATTTTGCTGTTATAAACATTCTAGTA
>CAUYSK010122621.1:0-31781 GCA_963575035.1 Avahi laniger
TATGCACCTATCATCTAGCTTAAAAAATTAACAGCCCTTGGCAGCTCTTATTTCATCAATATCTAAAACCACTTCTCTCATATAATTTTCAAATAAACCATAACATCTTCTTTATCTCTGTACATCATTTAATAAACATAACATTAAAACAGACAACCACTCTCTAAATTTTTAGTTGATAAAAGAAGAAAGAATTATTCAAAGTGAACAAGAATATCTGGACAATATTATTTTGATGCTATAAAATCTGAGTTCTTTTCAACTTATTTTTTTTTGTACTTCACCTTCAAAATATACAGTCATTCAAAACTGAGTGTGAATGATCCCCAAAATAAAAAGTACAAAAATAATTTATATTTTCTTTACAGCATTGATCACAGTAAGATTTGAATTTAAATATGACATACTCATTTCAATTTCCTTTTCTCTTCTATTTTCCTTTTCTTAAATATTTTTTAAGAAAATATTTGAGGAAAATAATTGAAGAGAATTAATGTAATGTTGAACTTACTGGGCTAAAAAAGAAATTTCTTAGATTTACAATATGTATTGTCATCAGCTTTAATGCTTTTTAAATATTAAATAATAACATAATCATATGTATTACTAATTAGTGTAATTATCTCAGAATTATAGAAGATAAAAAAATTCACAAATGAACAATGTTATGACATTTTAACTATTTATATTTTAAAAGTCTATTTTATATAATTTTTTATATGCAAATTGATGTTATTATTGTGTTTTATTAATTCACAGACTGTAATATACTTATGAAATTAAAGAGTTGGTAAGAATTTCTGAGCTGTGCAGTGTTCCACCAATTTGTTTATACATATGATATGGTAAACAGAATTTTGTTTGTGATACACATGAAGGGTATTTTCAGACCACAAGTGCTTGTCTTCATAGTTCTTGTAAAGAAAAATGAAATGGAAAAAAAAACTAAATAGGAAAAATTCCCAGTGTTCTGACATATATATACATATATATATACACACACACATATATATGTATATATACACGCGCATACGTATGTGTGTATATATACGTGTATAACAAGTGTTTCAAGACATAAATGAACTGGCCTTCAGCATAAACCCCTGAACTTTCAGGGGAATATGACATATTTCCACCCCAAGCTTCTAGTATCTATTTAGACAAAAATAAGAAATGATATTCTGCTTTCCCAAAGGTCCATTTATATGTTAATTTCTCCCACATTACTCCATTGCTTGTGTTCCTTCTTCTATAAAATGAAGATAAAACTTCCTCTCTATTCCTTCTCCAGTCCTACCAGTAGTCCTTCAAACTTGGAATTCGAATTTTATTAACAAGAAATGCAAAGATAATCTATACAGTGGACATGCAATAAATCTTAATCATTGTAATGATAGCTAAGAATAATACTCACTAATTTAATACCTAAATACATATTTTTCTATAGGTTTTTAAGAAAATGAGAAATGTAGATGTGAAGTATTTGCTTATGCCATATCTGAAATAGTAATAAACTGGTTTAAGGCAGAGTTTATTCATTTCAGAGATTGAGAGTTATTTCATTCCTTGCCTATAAATGAGAAGGAAAATGAGGCATTCTACAGAAATATATTAAATGTATTATGAAAATACTGTGCTAGATTGCATTACAGTACTCAATTATTTATTCTGTTCCCTGTGACTATTGCCAGCCTATTGCCATGTAACCTTCTGTACTATCTATGGAAGGAATCTTTTCTACCCCATGGATGTTATACTTTAGTGCGTGACTTGATTTGGCCAATAAATGTGGATGAAATGGAATTATGCTTCAGAAGGTCCTAGTCTTTGCACAGTTCCATCATGTGAACATCTTATGCAAAATGACAGTGGATCCTTCAATCTGGTCTGTAGTATGAAGAAGATAAGTGCAATAGAGACACCAGCACCTGAAACTGACAAGTTGTTGTAAGCCACTGTCTTTTTCTTTTTTTTAAACCAAAGATAGGAAACTTGGTTTTTAAAAATAATCATAGAAACATGAATAATAGGCCTTGCATTTTTGATAAGTGAGGACAAACAGAGCCTCCATACCATCTATATTATATCTGTCCCTTGAGATAACCGATAGCCCCGACATCTTACAAATGAAGACTTAGTTACTCCTAAGAAAAACAACTTCTTAATGATGCTAAGCTCTAAAACCTGAAATAAAAGTTGAAACAGAGATTTATGGTCACATATTTAAGCAACGGTACAAGAAAGACTATTAACCATCTGAGTTTTCTATTGGGAGAAATTTACAGCAAAGAATAAGAGTTCACTAAAGAACCAGAGGAATACATGAAGAAATAATGTGTGCAAAGAGAACTTGAAAATAGGAACACTAGTCAAAGTCTGACGTATGTTAAATCAGCAGCTGATATACTGAAGCTGGGTTTATATGCCAAAGCAGAAGACAACAGAGGCTGTAAAATTCAACCATCAATGGTTCATTTATATGGCAGGCAGAATTGTGAACCCTGCACTGAAAGCAATCAACAAACTTAGTAAATAAATTGCTAAAACTCCTTCATAGGAAATTATTGCTAGCTACCAGTGTAATGGCCATCAGCCTTCCTTAATAACTTGCATTTAATAATTGGAAGATATTTATCCCATAGTGTTATTTGTTATGATTAGAATGAACAGGTGAAAAGCCTGTACACCCTAAAAGAATCAAGTTAATTCAAAT
This sequence comes from Avahi laniger, assembly GCA_963575035.1. Taxonomy (NCBI): domain Eukaryota; kingdom Metazoa; phylum Chordata; class Mammalia; order Primates; family Indriidae; genus Avahi; species Avahi laniger. The sequence continues at coordinate 2,714 of CAUYSK010122621.1, forward strand.
GAAAAAAGATACTAGTCTGCAAATTTAAACAAAAAGAAAAATACAATGAACGTACTTCAAGAAAAAATAGATGTGTTTGTCTTCTGCATTTCTACTGCTGCAGTACAAATTACCACAAAATGGGTCGCTTAAGACAGAATAAATTTATTATCTTACTTTTTTGTAGGTCAGAAGTCCAAGAAGAATCTAGACTAACATTAAGTTGTTGGCAGGACCACGATACTTTCTGGAGGCTGTAGGGGAGAATCCATTTCCTGTTTATTTGGGTTGTTGACAGAATTCAGCTCCTTGTGAATATTAGGCTAAGGGCCACTCCCATCTTCTAGAGGCCACTAGCATTTTTTGGCCTGTGGCCCCTTTATCCACCTTCAAAGTCAGCAAAAGCAGGTTGATTCTCTATCAGGCTTCCTCTTTCTTCAGTCTCTTTGCTTTAACCATGTTTGTAATAATTTGTTTGGTTAGTTGGTTTTTTCCCCTCCCAAGGAAGACTGTATGGATTGGGCTTACTTGGATAATCAAATTTAATTTCATCAACTCAAGGTTTATAAACGTAATTACATATGCAAATTCCCTGTTGCCAAATAAGGTAATCTAGCCACAGGTTCAGATGATTAGGGCATAGATATCTTTAGAGGGACATCATTCTGCTTACCATATTTGCTAAAATGCCAATCTAGAATTATAATAGTAAATAAAAGAGTGGGAAATAAAATAAATATATTTGAGACAACATTTAGGAATAGGCCCTGAACGTTGCCTACTTTACAGGGAATCTGAATGCCTGAAATGTATAAGAAACTCTACTCAACAGTAAAGAAAACAAATAATCTGATTGCAAACATGGGCAAAGGACCTGAGGTAGACATTTCTCAAAAGAAGACATGGCCAACATGTCATATGACAAAGTGCTCAATATCACTAATCAAATAAATGCAAATTAAAACTACAGTGAGTCATCACCTTAAATCTGTTCAAAACAATACAAATAATAACTACTGGAGAGGATGTAGAGAAAAGGGAAGCATTGTAAACTGTTGGAGGGAATGTAAATTAGTACATCCATTATGAAAAGCAGTATGGAGGGTTCTCGAAAAATTAAACATAGAGCTACCATATGATTTAACAATCCCAGTACTGGAGGTATATCCAAATAAAGTGAAATTAGGATGTCAAAGAGACAGCTATATTCTTATGTTTATTGCAGCATTTTTCACAGTAGCCAAGATATAGAATCGACCTAAGTGCTCATCAAAAATTGATTGCATGAAGAAAATGTGATACACACATACAGACACACACACATAGTAGAATACTATTCCTTCTATTTTAAGGTTGAATTCAGCCTTAAAAGGTATAAATACTCTTCAGCCTTAAAAAAGAAGGAAATTCTAACATTTGCGACAACATGGATGAACATGGAGGACATTATGTTAAGTGAAATAAGACAGGCAGAAAAAGAGAAAGACAAATATTGCATGATCTCACTTCTATGTGGAATCTCAAAAAATTGAACATACAAAAGTAGAAAGTAGAATGGGGGTCACCAGGAGCTGGGGGTTGGAGGAATATTGGGGTGCTGTTGGTCAAAGGATAGAAAATTTTAGTTAGATAAAAGACATAAGTTCAAGAGAGCTATTGTACACCATGGTAATGATAATTAATAACAATGTATTGGATTCTTGAAAATTGCTAAAAAAGTAGATTTTAAGTATTCTTACCACACACACACACACACACACACACACACACAAAATATGTTAGGTAATGCATGTGTTAATTAGCTTAGGTTAGCCCTTCCACAATGTGTGCATATTTCAAGCCAACGTGTTGTACATGATAAATATATTTTTTTCAATTAGAAATAAATAAATAAAACATTAAAAATTAAAATTTTAAAAGTCATTAAATAAAATATATCAAAGAAAAGCAAAATGCTGTAGAAAAGAAATATACAGTTAAATTTAGTATTTATCTTTTGTTAGTTCAATCTGTAGAAGACAAAGAACAAAAGATATCCTAAGAAAGAACTCCAACTATTTCTTCTCACCTTAAAACTATCAGTAAGTATTTTATTTTGAGAAATTAAGAACTGGTATACTATAAACTAAGATATAATATGCAGTCAACATTTTATTAATAGAAAAATATCAAATGATTACAAATAATTTTTAATTTATTCTTTTGAATTAAAAAATCTATTAATTAATACTAAGTTGGAACAATTGTTAGATCTATATTTTGACATCTATTGGGAATATAACACTTCAATTTTTATATTAATCCAATATTGATGCTTTTCTTATTCAAATAAAGAATTTAAGGAGTCTGTGGAAGGAATCATTATTTCTATTCATATCATTTCAAATTATAACAAAATTGCTCTTTCATATACTATATCTCTGTAGAATGAGATAAGTATGTGCATGAATATATTTTAAGTAACTTTTGATTATCATTGATCTATTAAATAATTAATTGTTGTAACTAAAATCCTATCAAGAAACAACAATATTTAACAATGATCAGATGTCAGAGGATTTTATTTTTCAAATGTCAGTAAAGCACCAAAGTACAATTACTTATTAGGTTTGCAGTAACAACATGAACTAAATTTAGATGCGTGACAATTAGCTTCCTTATTTTTATTTCACCTTCTGACACCAGCAGAGAACAATTTTAAGGACATTAAAAAGCAGTAGCAAATTTCCAATATCATTTTTCCATGCTAATAGTAAAAGAAAAAGTCTAATTAATTTCACTGCAGAACCATCACAGATATTCTGAACAGCCTGTTAATAAACAAATCCCTGGCCTTGTAAAAAGTGTCAGTGTGATCTATATATATGCATGTAGCAGGCACAGAAAAACTGTGAAGAAGGCCACAAGCCTGGGCCTTCAGTCATCCTGTAAATCACTCCTGCTTCATTCTCCAGATGATAATGGGAGCAGAATGAAAGAATGGTAGCAGAACTCACGAAGGGTCATGAAAGATAGATACAAATCAAACTACATATCCTAAGTATATCAGAGAAAGTAACAGTAAATTTAACATTAAACCTGGAGCAGATAGTAAATATTGAAATTGTAGGTTTCTAGAGGCAGGAGATGAAAAAAGGGACAATATAATTAGAAATATTCTATGCCAAATGTAGTCATTTAAATATTTTGCAAGTTTTTCATGAGGTGTGTCTGGGTGAGGGTTGGTGTTCAAGTAAATATGTTCAAATGCCAAATCTAATAAAGACTTGATTTATCTTGAAAATAACACTAATATTTTACTTGCTTCTTGGACAAGTAAAATGATATATAAATCTTGCCTAGTAAAAGAAATTATGCTACTTAAATTTCTAATTCACAAGCTTTGAAAACTTACTTAACTCCCTATCTCTATGTTGAAATTATTGTTATATGTATGACCAGGGAGCATGAAACTATGAGAATTAGGATACCAGACAAAAACCAGGAATTCTGATGAAGAAAAAATTTATTTAAACCCAAGGTCCTCCACATATGCAGGGAGATAATAAGTGGTTTCTAGAAGTACATTCTTAGCCCAGGGAATTCAAGCCTATAGATGCAGATTAGGGACCTGAGTTTTTAATGGCCAGGATAGCAAACTGACCCTTCTGAGTTTGATATCCGGAAGTTTTGGTCTTAATGGTGGACTTAATTAATATGCCTAGCTCTTTGTTCCTACACATAGGTATTTGTCACTTGGTCAAATACCTAAAAGGTATAATTTTAAGTAGCATAAAAAAAAAAAAGTCACAAGGCTCATGCTTCAATATGTGCCTCATTTCTTAGGAGGCTATGATCTTGAGGAAATCACTATTCTCTCAATGTTTTAGGTTCGTGCCTCTGAAGGTAAATGGCATTGTTCTGTCAACCTCATTGTAGAGAATACTCTTACTGTTCCACCCAGATCTTTTCAGATCCATTGTAGCATCACTCATTCAATTCCCCAAGCTTTACTGTTCTTTTGCTTTTGCTTCCGGTAATCCACAGCCGCATCTCTTTAGAGATCAACTGATCTTGATTTCTTAGAGCCCAAGAGCCAAAATTGCTCAGAAGATACAGTCCATCATACCACATGCACCATCCTGGCATTCCCGCTCCAAGAACTGCTGGGTTAGTAATATGGAATCCCAGCTCACTTGCCTTCGTTTGAGACCGCCATGGAGGCATAATTTACACTCTAGGGTTTCCTGATATATCTGGCTACACTCTTCTGAGAGTTGGTCTGAAATTGCACTCTTTACTTCTTCCTTGATTTCTTCCATATCTCTGTTCTGTTTCCTCCACTTCTTCACTGGATATGACTGGGAGCACTTCCTTAATAAATCATTTGCACAAAATCCCTGCCTTAGAGTCTGTTTTTGGGGAATTCAACCTAAGACCCTCATGATACAAAATTTTAAAATGATTGCATTTGAACATAGAACCATTTAGGATTACATGTGCCTCTATATATACTACCAGTTTCCAATAAGAAATAAAGTGCATGGCTTTATATTATACTATGTCTCTGAAAAGTGAATAATGTACTTTTACTTACATTTTTTGTTTGTATTATGGAATTTCATGAGTCTTCTACTGTTTAAAAGATACCTGAGAACATTTAAAACTATAAGGCACAATACTATTGTAAGACACACTTATAATTATTTAACAAATATTTATGCAATACTATTCACCAGCATATATATTCTTCTCTACCTTCTTAAAGTGAACAGCCTGAAGGAGCTTTTCCTTAAACAAATAATTATGCCCATAATTGCTTAATTACAAAGGTGGTACTTGCTATGAAAAATAAGTACAGATGACTATCTATAAGTATAAGAAAACACCTAATTCATGTTGGATTGTAGTCAAGGTTCCCCTGTAGAAGTAACATTTAAGTTGAGATTTGAAGAAATCACTAAACCAAAAGATTAGAGTTCAGGGGAGGGATTAAAAAATTCCAAATACAGTGAATGGAATTGATAAGATTTCTAACGTTTAAAGGGACTTGGTAAATACAAAAAGTGAAAAAGTAGTACTCTTTCTGTCAATACAAAAAATATATTTCCCCCTTAACAATGCCTCCTCTTTTTTGATTGTTTTTCTCCTTATATTTCAGTGAAATAGTACCATGCTTGTGTAAGTAAATTTGGCTAGTAAATTCTTACTCAAAGTTTTCTAATTCATGCAATGGCATAAGCTAGAAATAGAGTGATATATCTATGTAATGTGAAAATTCAATTATGAATTTTCTAGCTTTGTGAGTTGAAATTAGGACCTTTTCTAATAATTCTTACTATATTTTATGAAACAATGTAATAGAAATGTAGAAATAAAGCAAGACTTTTCTACTTGAAGATTATGAAAAACTTTTATTAATATATTTCTGCTATAGCCACCATCGTAAATATGAATTTATTTTGAAAAAAATTGTTATTTGGAATAAAAATTATTTTTTAAAGAAAATACCAATTTTCTGTTCAATTGGCCAATATCTACAATTCTAAGAAAATATGAACAGCAAAAATTCTATAAAATCACATACCCTACCAGAATTACAATAAATTGAATACATACAACATTCACAAGTTCATACAATAATAAGAACCCCAAAATGTCTAGAAACATAGGTTTTGGTTGTTTGTGGGTAGTTAATAGCAATTTTGCTTATTCAAAAAGATAAAATTAATTTCAATTTCTAAAACAAATAAAAATTCATTAGACTTACAGAAAACAGATTATTTCAAAAAAATTCACTCATACCATATTCCCTACTTTTCCAGTGTTCAGAAATATCCTTCTAAATGTTTTACTCAAAGTACCGTAAAGGATACAGAGCCTGAAATATTCTGGTTATTGTTCCTACGAGTCTTGTTTGTTCTACTTTGATTTTTGTTTTTGCATTTTTTTTCTAGAAACGCTGTACTAGCTTTTTTGGATTTGGTGGAAAATGGATAAAGTTTATTAAAATGGTAACTGTAAATCTGTATCACCTGCTATGCATTTTCCCAATCAAAGAAAACAATGAAGGTTTCCTGAACCCCACTCCTCACCCCACTGTTTGATTTTTGAAATTAAGAAGTCCTTACAATTTTCTTCATATTCTTCAGTCAGCAAATAAGAAAGCAAATGTTTTAGAGGAGGTAGATAAGGTAGAAGATCACTCCAAACTACTCTCATGGACAGCACTTCATATCATATTTGTAAATTATAACTGAGTTGACGAAGGTGAGAGGGAGAGAAAAGCCAATCTTCAGTGAAAAGCATGGTTATAATCATAAATTTAAAAATTATTTATTCTCAGGGACAATGCCTTCTGAACCTAACCATATGACATTTATCCCTTTAACTGCCCTCCTCAATCTGACTGGCTTCTAAAGAGATCAAATTTATGTGGTTTCCTGCAAGGCCTTTTAAAAATAAATCTAAAGAATAGAGTCGTGTATAAATTGCGTAGGGAATGTCAGCCCTGAAGAGTGATCAGTGTCTGGGAGGATGGAATAATGAAGGGCACGAAGGCTAAATTTTGATATAACCTCAGTGCCACAACCCACTGCCATCTTTCATCCTTGAAATACCTCTTTTATATGTCAAATTATGGGTAATGAAGTAGTATATGAAATAATAATTATCTCAATGATCATTATTAACGCTCCATGAGTCTACATATCTCAAGTCACTTGCAACTACAATTATTCCATTCTTTAAGGATGCTGAATCTCTCTATAGTTAATCCAGAGGTAACTTACTATTTAACAATCTGATTTACGAGACTCTGACTACCTTCTGACTCTCAAATAAAGTGTAAATATACTATAGGCAGTTTCCATGACTTTTATAATTTAAGGAGTTATTTTTCTGTCTTCTGCAGCCCTGGTAAGAGTATTGGAAACACTTTAGATATTCAATGTAAAAATTAATGCATTCATGATATAAATGAATGGTCCCCTTCATTCTACATTCACTACATTTTATCAAATAGTATCCTAATTAAAATTCTAAAACTTTTCATTTCTGCCCAGAAGTAGAACAAAACAAGAACAGTGTGTGTTTAGCAGCAACATCTTTGGCATATATATATACACACAGAAAGAGAGAGACAATATGTATATTCATATGAAAATATATATGTAATTCACTCAATGTAATTCCATTAGAGACCATCATATTGACTTTTAAAATGACGGAAATAAAACTCAGAGAGGTTAAGGAGTTTTCTTTTAAAACTCATAGTACAAATTGAGGCTAGGTTTGCTGGTTGCCTAGGAGTAACTTCTTTCCCCCAGTCTCCTTAACAGTGAATTCCTCCTCTACCTGCATTGTCTCTGCCTTTCTATCCTCCTCCTTTACACACATCGTATATTCCCTTATATTAAAATGAACAGTGATCAAACTAGATGACTGCTTTTGGCAACTTCCCCATTCATACATGACCACAAAATATCTCTGTAGTTCATGATGACCAAAATATGGATAGAATTTTAGAGCAAAGAGTATAATTTCAGAAGTATGAATAAATTCTTTGATTTGTAACTGAAAAAAAAAATGACCATATATATTTCTGCCCCAAATCTCATAGACAGTGACAAAGAAGATATTAGTGTGCTTGACTCTCTACTTGCTGTTTTGTGATCTCTTATTTATATTGTGTTAAGATAGTTATCCTAAAATCAGTTAGTAAAATCACAGGGAATTGGGCTGACTTTGACTTTTAGGAAGTATGATAACTTTAAACCTTTTATGTAAAATTATATAAGCTTAGATTGGCGTTGGTTGCCACAGAAGTGATTTACTACATTTTCTCTTAAATGTTCCTTGCCTTCTCTGTGTGTATATTTTACAGTTATTTTGTAGTACCCTAAAGGATAAACAAGGCATCTGAAAATTATTCCAATATGGTGAAAACATATTTTCATCTTTAACTAAAATATGAGAAACAATGCATCACATAACTATGATCTTTTTAAACAACTACGTAACTACTAAGCTCATACTTGTGATCACATATAAATGTACAAATAAAATAAATAATTTATAATATTGCTCATTAAATTTTGCCTAAATTGAATTTCCATATTTTAGAGAAAGCTATTGAGAACTTAACACAACAGCCTCTTCAAATTCTTGACAGGATGAAAATGGTAGGTTGTATCCTTAAGCAGGTTTTATTACTTAGATATAATGAAAATACATCAAAATAAAACTTTCAATTTGCAATTTTATTACATCAGCAACTGAATTACTATTTTATTTTGAAATTCCTTTCTATGGAACAGATAATTTATCTAGCCCTTGAAACAAAGATAGAATTGGTTTTGTCTGTAACTGAGGAAACATAGGATAGTTAGAAATGGATATGTTATTATTTTTTATGAGTTTTAGAGTAATCAGGAACATGAAAATAGTCCTCGAGCTCTAAGAAATAAAACCATGTTTGTTACAACATTGTGTAAAGATTCTGTGACCTTTGTAACATAAGAGGATTACATTGTCTCACAAATGAGCTATTCATATACAATTTCTTCAAAATATAGTATCAAAATAACCACCTCTTTGAACTTACATGCTTATTTTCCTAAGCTTATGTTTTTCTGAAATATTTTTGAAGCCTGTATTAGAGGGCATATAATTATTCTGTCATGTTTTGTTTTCTGTATACATTTTCTTAAAATTCTACCTACAGGCCTTCAAATTTGGGGGAAAAATACTCTTAATGTGTACTACTTGTGTCTTCCATTCAGCAACAAGAAAAGATGACAGAAAACACATAGGTGTTAGAACAATGGAAATAGCAAAAGTACTTAAATACAGGAGGCAGTTGGTTTCCTCAGAATGGTAAGAAGTTGGCTTATATTTGTTTACATTTGCATTGGACTTGACAGCTCATAAAGTATTAATATGTGCAAGCATATTATCTCAATTAATTCTTACATCAATGAATGACATATTTAATATTCCTTTCTTCTGCTTACTTGGTAAGACTGAGCCTCACAGAAGTAAAACAAATTGATCAAGGTCATCATGATAGGTTTTTAATTAAAAATGTAGCTCATCATCTGCTGTATAAATTTTCATTTAGCTTTAGCAAACTATTATGAGTTTCTGAAGATATATATGTGTTTTAATAGTAGATTATATGACAGTACAAATGGTTTTTTTTATTTTTAATTTTTTGGGATACATAATAGTTGTACATATTTATGGGGTACATGTAATATTTTGATATGAGCATACATGTAATGATCAAATCTGGATTACTGAGCTATCCATCACCTCTAATATTTATCATTTCATTGTGTTGGGAATATTCCAAATCCACTCCTCTAGTTATTTTGAAATGTACAATAAATTATTGTTAATCATAGTCATCCTATTGTGCTACCAAACACTAGATCTTATTCCTATTATCTAACTTTATTTTTTTTAGCCATTAGCCAACCCATTTTAATCCCTCCTCCCCATTACCCTTTCAAGCCTCTGGTAGCCATGATTCAACTCTACCTCCATGAGATCAATTTTTAGTTCCCACATGAGTAAGCACAAGCAATATTTGTAATTCTGTGAATGGTTTATTTCACTTAACATAATATTTTCCGGTTCCATCCATGTTGTTGCCGATGACAGGATTTCATTATTTTTATGGCTAAATGCTATTCAATTTGTATATGTACCACATTTTCTATGGCCACTCACCAATAAATAAAACAACAAAAAAAGAATGCCTAGACTTACCTTTTTTTTTTGCAAAGAAATTATATGTGTATATTCAGTATAATATATGTTAAAGTATAACATAAACATAATAAGAAAGAATACACCAAATTGTTAATAATGGTTATCTCTTAGACTTAACTTTTAAACGTGTATATGTAACCCATCATAATAAGGATTAGAAAAATTATTGATGGGAGTATTTAACATTGTTTAATTTTTTATGTATATTCATATATTGGTATTGGTTATGTTTTATCTACTATATTAGATTAATGTAAAAACAAACAAACAAAAGCCTACAGATGAATAAAAAATATAAACTGTTTTGGCTGGATACAGTCACTCATACCTGTAACCCCAGCACTTTGGGAGGCTGAGACAGGAGGATCACTTGAGGCCATCAGTTTGAGACCAGCCCATGCAACATAGGAAGACTCTGTCATCACAAAAAATAAAAAGAAAATTACCTGGGTGTGGTGGCGTACACCTATAGTCCCAACTAGGCTGACATAGGAGGATCACTTGAGCCCAGGAGTTCAAGGCTGCATTGAGCTATGAGCATGCCACTGCACTGCAGCCTGGGCAACACAGCAATATCCTTGCTCTATTAAAAAAAATGTAAACTTCTTTGATAAGGTCAATCTATAGTAACAACCACTCACAACATAATAAGATAGATCCTGTAGGATCATATAGATGCTAATTGTGCCAAGAGAGTCATTCTCCATTGAATTCTACATCTCAGAACTAGGAGAAGAGGAAAAAAATTCTTTCAACCATTTTAGAAGTGTATATTTATAATGAATTTATAACGTCAATGGCAGGACCCTTTAACCTGGAATGTTTATTTTATAGAACAGTGGCTTTTCTTTCTGTGTTCCTCATATGTTATCAAATCAGTGCCTCCTAGTGATTAGAGAAAGTTATAATACCATTTTTTGCTTTGTCATACTAAAGCACAGCTGGTGAGTCTTCTAATGTAATTTAGAGCTACATAGCTAATTTAAAACTCAATATTTTATTAACTTAATAGTTTATTGCATGTATGAATCACTTTTCTGTTTCCACTGCAATTCCAATGTATACATTGATCTTAGATAGAAAAGGTCTATAAATGCGTTGTCTAATACAATAGTCACAAGTCAGTCATATAGGGATTATTAAATTAAAATTAAAATTAATTAAAATTAAATTAAAGATTCAATAGTCAGAAAGTTCTATTGCACTGTGCAGGTTTCTAAGGGAAAGATAAAATATGTATGATATAAATTAATGCAAGAACTTAATAAGATTTTAAATTAAACACTTTACATTATCCATAACATAATCTATAATTTCTATTTATAAAACATTACTCTGTTTTAAAATATTTCCCTTTTGCTTTTGAACATATTTTCAAACCCCCTGCTCTACTTTGAAAATCTGGTCACTTAACTCTAAGTTGATTTTTTTCCTTAGCCTTTTCCAGAGGGCATATGGTGTTTTGAATTGGAAATAGCAAGCAGGCGGAGGCATTTTTGATGATGACTTCCCAATATAACTTGTTATAATTAAAATAATCTTTGTTCTTATTCATTTGCCATTATTCTCTAAGGACATTTCTATAATACACATTATATTGGAAATATTAACCGTACATATATTTATATCATACTTTTTCTTTGAAATTGATAATGTGTGCATATATATACATATACATACAATAGTTCTCCTTACCCACAGTTTCACTTCCTCTATTTTAGTTACTCTTGGTCAACTGTTGTCTGAAAATACATAAATATAGTACAGTAAGATATCTCAAGAGACAGGGAGATTATAGTCACATAACTCTTATTATAATATATTTTTATAATTGTCCTGTGTTATTAGGTATTGTTATTAATCTCTTACTGTGCCTAATTTATAAATTAAACTTTATCAAGCTAAATATGTATGTATTAATAAAAGAAGCATAGTATCTTTAGGGTTTGTTACTATCCATGGTTTCAGATATCCACTGGGGTTCCTGGAATGTATTTGTCATGGATAAGGGGGAACTATTATATGTATTATATACATGACATATAGATATACATATATCATATACGTACATTTCTTCTTTTGGTTTGAATAATAATTTGACTATCATTAAAAATTTCCTTTATATTTAAAAATACAATTAATATTTCCTCTAATACTCTATAATTAAAGTTACATTTAGGTCTTTTTCATTATTTTGTATTTATATACCATCCATGAATATATGCATCTTCAGACTTATAATCTAAAGGCATTTTTTATTGTCATTATTGTTTTGTGAACCAGAAAGAAACAACAACAAGAAACATAGTCATTTTTTTAGTTGGTTCATCTTTGTGTACTTTTAAAGATAGAATTTTACTTGTTCTTACTGCCTATAGTAATCTTTTACTTGTTTAATATAATACATAAAAGTCATTGTCTTTATCTTAAAGTCTATGCTTAAAGTCTACACTACTGATAAAATATCTTCAAATCATGACAATAGAATCAGCCTATTTTAATACATTTACTTTCACATTGTTACATATTAATTCCTACTAAGAACCAGAGCTTTACCAGTACAAGAGCTGTAGACAGACATTTCTGTCTATATACAAGTGTAGCACGTGTTCTGATGACATAGAGCACTTAGCATTTACCTTGGCCGCAGACGCCTTCTCGCCCAAGGCCATGCCTACTTCCAGGGTAGCCCACATCCAAGGACTAATACCAGGGTATAACGGGCTTCCAAATTTGGGAAGCTCTGAAAGGCCATCCCAGCTTCAAAGATCCCTTAGAAGTAACTAAGACGTTCTTGAGCATGCATCTTATTTAAATTCTCCTTCTGGACAGTCCTCCTTTCTTCCCTTCTCTTCCAAAGGTAATGATCTCACAAGCATTCTGATCTCTGTGTCATAGTTTCCTTCCTGAGGTACCTACCCTATGAAAATGAATACATACATCCACATTTCCTTCACATGTGAAATTTATACAGATACTATCGCTTGTGAAGTTAACTGGGTTACTTCACCTATCCAAGTCTCAGTTTCTTTATTCTTAACATGGGGCTAGTAACCTTATCTGTGAAGGTAACTAGAGGATTAAATGAGAAGGTATATGTACAACAACTTACCCAATACCTGGCAAATAGAAAATAAATACTAACCGGTAGGAGAATCAGACAAATTTTTATTTATCATCCCACAGATTAAAAAAATAATATTTATGATTAAATCATGCCACTTTTATATAAGCTTGATAATTACACACATAAATTGGCAGTTACCAGGTAAATTTTCTGCTTTAGTTAGGTTATTCAAACCTTATTGTAGAAAAATTAGGATTCCCATTTACCCATAGTTATGAATATATTTCAAAAACCGTAGTATTGCATCTTGAAGCTGACATTTCCACCAATTAAATGACAATGAAAGAATCCTCAAGGAAAAAAAAATGCTTAACAATCTGTAATTTACATTTCTCAGTAGAAACTAATATTATGTTTGTATTATAGCACAGATAACATTATTAGCAGAATAATCGAGCCAAATGAATCATGACTGAAAATCTGATTACCAGACGGCACCATGCTGATATCATAGACCTCATATACTTTCTTCTTTCATCTTGTTGCAGTATCAGATTTCTTCTGCTATTTAGTAGGTAAGCTTTGGTGTCTGTTTTTATTTTTTATAACTATTGCTTTGATATTATAATACATTTCTTGTGAATGATGAATCTTAAATTAATTTACTCTTTCAAAGGAGAATCTGCAAACAAGGACAGCTCTTTCTAATAAATTTATTTACAACTAACTAATGTGCAATTTGTTGCTTGTCAAAACATTGGGAATTATGTTCTTGTTTCATGTTAAACACAATTAGCCAATACTTTTGGTAAGATGTACAAGCAGAGGAGTTGTTACCAAAACTGGGACTCCATAATCTATGTTGATTCTCTCTTCGATTTTAAAAAGGATTAAAGAAGCCCTATATTCTATTTGAATGAAATAAAATAAAATAATTTAACATACTCTCTTCACGTCTGGCTCTATCATTTCTGATTTCATGACAAGCAATGCAAACAAAATCTGAAAAAAAGAACACATTTGGACCCTACTAACTAATGAATAATGATAAATATTCTCTTCTAAATAAATAGTTTGATCAAAACAAAAACACTAAAGCTCTTTAAAATAGTTTATTTTAACGTACATTTTGTATAATGAAAAATAAAAGTAAACATACTCTAAACTCATAAAGTAGAAATCTTTTCTTTATGTACTATATTCAATTTTATCTATGGCCTTGAGTGCTTGAGCCTCTTTTCATCATCCTATGCTCTCTTACTCACAGGCTTCCTTTGATATGCAACCAGAAGCATGAGCCATACCAAAAATAGAATTCCAAATCACATTACAACCACCAAAAGATGTTCAAAATTTGAATTACCACCATCAATTCCCATGTATAGAGTATCCACAGAGATCTCTGTATTATCCTAAAACTCAGACTTTCTGTTTACATGTAAGACCTACCCAAACATTATTCCTAAATCATAATGGAGATATAAAAACAAAGAAACAAAGTACAAAATTTTACAATAAAATGATCATTTTAATATCGAGTGGACAAAGAGTTTGATTCTGTCATACAGGGTGAAAGGGAAGCTTTACAATAATTTAGGACCAGTTCTATTCTGAGTATATAATTTCCATTTTTACCATACTGAAATCAAAGCAATTTCTGTATTCCCTAAGATTTGGTTCCCTTGCCTACATTTCAGTTTCTTTGGGTTGCACCTCTTCAACAATTTTCTTCACACGCATAGCAGCAGTTTCTCTTTCTCTTCCTTTATGCCCATCAATAATTTTCCTCCTATCTGTTAAATAAAGCCTTGTGTAAGGGCTATCTGCCAGGCAATTATTTGTGCACTCAACATGGTAAATTTACTGCACCATCTTATCTAGAAAAGAGAAAATTTGCGTCATCTTGTCATCCTGAACTGGGATGAGCAGAATTGTAATGCTGAGTTGACAGAATTCACTTACCTGTGACTAGACAGGGCACAGCCACTTCTTGATGGGCCCATTACTGACCCAGGTAGATGGAATGCGTAGAAATGAAATAGAATTAGAAATTACACAGCCATCAGTTCATTGTGGACTTAAGCAGGTCATTTAACCTTCCGGACTTCTATTTTGCTATATATAAAATAGTGCTAATAATAGCACCCTCTTCGCTCTGTGAAAATTGTACAATATACTGTATGAAAATGTGAGTAGTAAAATAGTGTAGCAGAAACCCAGGCATCCCATTGTATTTGAAATGTATTAGTTTCAAACTGCTTGCTGCTATGTGAACTTAGGCAGGTCACTCTAAGTCTTAGTTTATGCATCTGCAAATGGGGATAATACTACTGCCTAACACATGGAATAGAAATAATTAAATAAGATAATATCAGTAAATTGTTTACCAGTACCACCATGACTGGCACAATATGACTACTCAATTAATGTTAGTTCCTATTAATAAGAGTCAAAATACAGCAGCAATATCAGCCAGAAATATTTTTATTTCATAATTAGATAACAAAAAAAGAAAAGAAAAGAAAAACAGTAATGAGAAGTAAAAGAGAAACTGGAGAGAAACCTACATGATTCTGTCATTCACGTATCTAGTATCATCACTGTTTTTGTCCCACACATACTTTAGGGAACCAAATAAATTAGTTACTATCTTTATGTATGTTTCATTCTGGTGATTGTTTTGGAGGCTTGATAGATGTTTCACCAAGAAGTCTGTGACTGATCTTTACATGTGCAATTGTGTGAATAAAACAAGGGGATCTCATCAGAAAGTGTTCTGATAGCAAAAGAAGGGGACTCAGGGAGGAAGGAGTCCATGCATTGGCACACACAGAATTTTAAAATTTATGCAACAGTTCATTGTATATTATTTTCTGCTTTATTCTATATATTTGAAATGCTTTGAACACAGGAAAAAATTAAATAGTCAAACTACAGGGAGGATCCATGATGACATCATAATATAGTTCTTCCCACATTGGACTCTGAAAAAAATGCGTGACAAGTAATAGAACAATCATTGAAGATGTATTAGATGCAGTCAGATACTCATCTTTTATGGCTGGGCAGAAGGTAGAAAGCAGGGGCAGGGAAGGTAGAGAGCATGAGTGGTAGAGAGGAAGAATTTGGGATCACCGTTAAAGGACATTACAGGATAGGAATTCCTTAGCAATTGTGATGACTAGGTGTATTCTGCAGAGTTAAGAAGGCCTTTTGGGGAAGTTAGAACACTGGGTAAAAACAGAGGACTCAGCTTTAGTGTCTCCTTAGCTCTGAGTATTTGGTAAGGTAGAAATTTCTGAAAAAGAAATAAAAAAATAAACTCTCCCTGATGCACAAGATGAAAAAACGACTACCCCTTGTTTTGATGATCTATTCCTATAAAATAAGTTTTATATAGAATAAAAAATATGCATCCAGTGGTGGTATTGTAGAATAACTTTAAATCATGCAAGACAAGGAGAAAGAATGCCAATGGAACCTACATGGATTGACCAGCCTCAAGCTACTCAGGAGCCAGAGAGCCTCTCAGCCATACCTGGGATTCTTTCTATTGTTAAAATTTATTGTAACGGAAGAAGGAAAAAATGAGAATATTGCAAAACAGAAAAGGGGTTTCTGCCTCTTGCTCTCTCTCTCTCTTTCTCTCACACTCACACATACATGCACACACACTGATACAGACAAACAATACACAGGGATAATAATAGGATAGGATGACTGCAATAGCATCTTGCATCTGAACCAATGTCTTATATAGTGAGGTGTGAAAAAGATACTAATTAAGACACTGATAACAACTAAAATTGGCAATCCTCAAGCTTTTTTTGATTTGGTGGCAGGTGTGCTGAAAGATTGATTTTTGTCAGATGCTACATCAACCCAGTTTGGGAGAAAATGTGTTCATTGTATGTGGCTTTTAGAAAATATGACTGCAGACTTTGCCAAGAATTTGCCAAGCCCCAATAAAACATTGGCTTAATTCTGATCCATAAAATTGTGACACATCTAATAGAAGAATTGTCCATTTCATGCCTGATCTCTTCAAGGCCAGTGGGACCACTCTTTTTCATAAAGAGGGAAACAGAAAAGTCATCTTTGACAGTGGATTTCAGGTACAATGAATTTCAAGTTCTTAATTTTATTAGTGATAGATTTCCCGTGTCTCCTTACATGGCCCTTCTGGTCAGAGCGCTAATAGTTATCTGTATATTGATAATCTTGTGATAAACCCAGAGTCTCTGAGGGAATTTGAGGGTCTGTGTCTGATCCTCCTTGAACATGAAACAGACAAGAGAGTAATTTTCTCCCTACGCCTCCATATGCAAGTTTCCTAACTCAGACCTTCAGATGTTAATAAAGAAGTACTAAACTATTACTAAACGTCATAGTTAAATGGCTCTATTAGTACCAAAGTTCTGAGCACAGAATTTTGATTTTGGTGACTCACTGATACTGGAGGAACAAAAAGGGAAGATTTGAGAAAAGTTACACACTAGGATCAAAGTGTCCTCTCTTCTTCATTAGGAAGTGAGTTGAACATAATGGGATATTTAGGAGACATTTTATTAAACAATCCAGGAGTCCTACAAGCCTGTGATTAAGAAAGAATATTAAGGAACCATTAATTAATGGTACTATTGCCACTTCTCAGAGTCTATATGCATCACTGATTATAGAAGTGCTTAAAAAGTCTGAAAAATAAGAACTCATGTCAATTAAAGAATACTAAGTTAAGATATAGATATACTGTGCTCCAAATTCAGAAAGCTTTGAGTTGCATGGTAGAGAGCCAGAGTTATACTTAAGAAACAATTACTAGTAGACACCTAATTATGAAGAAGGAGAAGGGGAAATAAGCCTTCCCTTGTCCAGTAGAGTCATAATACTTGAGAGAATTCTATGGATCATCTGGTGGAGGATGTCGTTGTTTTACAGTTGAGATCTGAAGTATTTGGTAGTACTGCTAAATGTGAACGATATTGTGTTTAGAAGGACTGTGGAGAGATGTGTTGAAAGGACTTTGCATAAAACACAATAAAGGACTGCTTAAGTTGATTATGAATAATAAGGTGGCAGCGCTGAAACTCTCATTGGACAAGTGACAGGATTTTCTCAGTTAGCATACAGAACATGCCACCTCCATCAGGAGATGATCACTAGGTCCAAAGAAATATCAGATATCTATTGCCCCCATCCCATCAAACTTAGAGTATTAGGTTTACTGCTGTAATGAAAAAATAAAGGAGTGGATGGTAACAGAGCATACTATAGAAAGTACTGTGGTCAGGAAAAGTCTCGTTGAGGAGACAACATTTGAGTGGACACCTGACTGTAGTGATGGAATGTGCCAGGCAGATTTGGGGAGGAATAACATGCTGGATGTAGGGAACAGAAAAAACACAATGCAGGAAGATACTTGAGGCAAAGAGTTCAGGGTGGCTTTGTCAAATATTATACCTATATAACCAAACATGTATTAACACAGCTCAAATGTATTAATTCAGCACTATTCAGAAGTTGCTGTGATGTAGGAAGCATGATGTCACTGGCTGCTATGGTTTGAATGTCCCCACCAAATTTCATATTGAAATATATTTGTCATTTTAAAAGTATTAAAAGGTGGGGCCTTCAAGAGGTAATTTGGCCATGAGGACTCTGCCCTCATGAATGCTTTAAGACCATTATCATGGAAGTGGGTGAGTTGTCACAGGAGCAAGTTGGTTATAAAAGGGGGAAATGTGACTCCCATTTTCTCTCTTACACACTCATTTGCCCTTCCTTCCACCATTGGTTAACATGGCACCAAGGTCCTCATCAGATACTACTGCCATGCTTTTGGACTTTTCCAGCCTCTAAAAATGTGAGAAACAAATTTCTTTTATTTGTAAATTACCCAGTCTGTGGTATTCTGTTGTTACAACGAAACTAAACCAAGATACTGACCTTTTGCAGTGATTAAGGATAAATGGGAAATCTTGCACATAAACATTCAGAATTCAGATAGGTCGTCTGAATAGTGCTTCTGTATCAAATGTTATGAATGGTAGCAAAATTTTCATAAAATACAAAGATGCAAGCTTGAAAGCCTTACAGTTAAGTGCTTCGTGAGAAAAGAAATCTATTAGCTTTTCCAGTTAGAGCTTATCTGAATTTAGGGCATATTAACCTGTTCTTATACAAAAGTGTATGGTTCTAAAATAGGTTTTCACGAGAATGTGATAGTATTCCTGGTGTGAATTGATAGGAATATATATTATTATCATTATGTAATTGATATGAATATATATGTGTGTGTGTATACTTTAGAACTGCATGGTGTGAAAGCTTAAGTTGGAAAGAAAAAATATATAGAAAATGCATGAGTCACATAGAAGAGCACATTGCTGTTATTATTTAATAAGCAGCAATGATAAGAACCAACTGTGATAAGAAAACATGAAAGGTTTTCTAAGAGCAAAGAGCTTAAACCACTTAAGGAGTCAGAGAGTTTCCTAGAAATAGGGATATCTGAAGGATTAGTTGAATCACAGGCCTACTCTTCCTCTACTGTTATCATGGTTAACTCCTACAAATCCCTCAATTCTAAATTTACCTGCCACTTTTTAAGTAGCAATTTTTGTGCTTCTAATCTCAATTATTTACTCCTTGTTATTCTATTTCATCGTATTCCATCTTTGTAAAACTTGGCACGTTATAACTAAATATCTACTTGAAGGGTTTTTTTCTTTTTTTTACTTTTTGTCTTTATCACAAGACTATACATTCTGAAGATGAGATATTAAATATTTTTTGGTCAAAATAGCCCTCAATAAATATTGGTTGAATGAATATAGTAAGCATGCATTTGGATAAGAGACAAGACAAGCATGAAAATTATCAGGAAGAAGTAGCAAAAAGCCAAAAAACAGAGAAAGAATTTTATGCGTTCATGAAACTAAGAGCCATTCCTTTTGGGTGAACTGCAATGTGCAGACAGCAGAGAGCTGGGAAGCACAGTTACAGAGTTCACAAAGCAAT
Source organism: Avahi laniger (assembly GCA_963575035.1). Lineage (NCBI taxonomy): Eukaryota > Metazoa > Chordata > Mammalia > Primates > Indriidae > Avahi > Avahi laniger. The sequence goes on from CAUYSK010122621.1 coordinate 22,536, forward strand.
CACAAAGGGCATGAGATGAAATTTGCTTATGCAGTAGAAGACCAGAGATACTTAAGAGTTTAAATATCAAAGTAAAATTAACAGGTCGCTTAGTTTGACAAGTGGAGGATGGATTGGAAGAGGCAAAACTAGAGAGAATGAGGTATCTAATGCAATAATCAATGAATGATCTAGGTTGACTGAACTGCTGCGGTGGGAGAGGCATGGAGAGAAGTGAGTGGATCAGGAGATATTCAGGACCAATAATCAGCAAAACTCAGCAGGAATTCAGTTAAGATAAAACTAACAAAATTAAATTTTTATAATTAATTTCCATTCATTAATTATAAATGAAAAAATAATTTATAAATTGTGAACTGATAAAAAATTCAGAAAGAAAAATATTGACAGATATTACTCTATACCTAATTTAAAACTTTTACATTTAAACTAAACCAAAACCCCACAAACTATAAAAAGGCAAAATTAAAACTATCAACTATAAAAACAAAATTTGGAAAATAATTCATAGTAAAAACAAAAGTAAGCAGACTTAATTTCTTTATAACATAAAAATTCCATTTAATTGTAATTAGATCAGTAAAATCCAATTAATACTAATAAATAGGCAAATGTGAGAGAGAATTTCACCAAAGAATGACTTCCAATATTCAATAAACATGAGCACATATTCAATGTGACTTATTTTCATATGCATGTCTAAAAACATAAGAATATGTGTCTACTGTATTCTTTGGAATCATCAATCCATTAACAAGATAAAATTTCATCATATTATTAAAATAAGCATATTTTACATGCAAGTTGTGTTAAATACTGATGAGATAAAAGCATCCTAAAGAACTGTGTTTCATAAATGCAATTTATTTTTAGAAAACACATGCTTCTTCCTAGTGATTTCCTATTTCTATTCTAAATTCTCATAAAAATTATATTTTTGTAATATTGTTATTATAAATCAGCATATTATTCACTTAAATTTTTCTTCTTCTCTTTTTTTCATTTCATTATTATGATAATGATTATGAAATATTTCAGATATACTAAAAGTGTTGAGCCTTCATTTTTAAAGTACTTATGTCTTATGAAGAAATTACATGCAAACATACACATGTATACACATACACTTGTAATATTAGTCATGTTTCATTAGATTTTTAGAAAATATAGCATATTGAAATATCTTATAGCTAAAAAGACAAATAAAGAAGAATATAAAATAGCATAGTTTCTCATGTTTATAGTGAACAGTTCAGATAATCAGAGTTACTACTTTATTTGAAAAGCATAATCTTTTCAATGTAAAAAAAATAAAAATACTTTCACTTAAGTTATATTCCTTTCCTTGTGTTACTTTTACCTGAAATTTAAAGTTTACTCAACCAAAATCTAATTTTTAATTACAATATAATTAGAATGTCAAATCAAACACATTTATTTGTTTAGGTTTCCCTTAAAGACCTTGAGTACAGCAGGCGATGGCAAATGTTTTGTAGAGGTTTACCAAGAGCAAACATTAAAATAATGGTAACCCATATGTTAATGACATTTACTCTAAAGAGGGCATTTTATTTGCTCATAGATAAGACAAAATAGGACCAACATCCTTTCTAAAGAAAAAATATTATTATTTTTATAAGCTTCTTTCAGATTTTTATTCTTTATATTTTAGTAACAAAAGAATTATCAGAATGGAGTTCCCTCACTATACAGTGGGTGATTATCTACCCTTGTTCTACCAATTTCTTCTGCTCTATTCTATGAAGAGACAAATTGCATCATCTTCCTCATTATCAGAAAACATCATACAGATTATCAAGGACTTAATTTTGTGTGACACCATAACAAAGAAGATACAAAGTCCCAAGCACTGACCCTTATATACGATCCTAGGTTCTCCTTTGGGCAGCTTAGCAGGAACACTGGACAGAACTCCTGTGGTTAACTCTGCTCTAAAATATTTTTAGAGCATATATATTTAAGAAAGAGAGGTCCTACTTTCTCTGAAAGTACAAGAAATCGTGTTGATGATGAAACATTATAAGAAATGTCCTAGCAGGGAGAAAAGCATTTTACTTCAAAATGATCAAAACAGTGAGAAACCACAGGGTAGCAAATACACTGCAGTACAATAGAACAAGCTAAACCTACAGATCAGGTATGCATTGAGGTGTAGAAAGCCTAAGAAAGCTAATATAAAGTTTCACTGCACCAGTGGATATCATTCAATTCAACAAAAGCAATCTTCTGAATAATGGGAATAACATTAAGGAAAAGCCATAATTACATGGGCGGATACCTCACACTACAAATCCTACAGAACCATCTAGCTCCTCTGTGATGAATATTATATGTACTGTGGAAGAACGTCTTCCTTACAAATAAATACACACCCAGAGTGCAGAAAAAGAAGACAATGCAACAGTATTAAAATAATCAGTTCCTCATTGCCTTCATATCTGATAAGTGACTAGGAGGCTTTAGGCAGCATTAAATATTTTAACACTAAGAGGTGGGGATGGATGAATGTGTCTTTGTTGAGCCCATTTAATATGGTAATGAGAAATATATTGCTATAGATAATATCTGTGAAGTAATACAAAAAAATGACAAAATATAGATTTATTCTTATTCTAAAATGTTGAAGTTACTATTAATAGCCTCTTTTTTCCTCTACATAAAATTAAAAATCAATGTTTACCATAAAAAGATACATAGGGATTAAGTTGGACAATTATACCTAGCTATTGACAAAACGATGTCATCCCTTTAGCACACCAACATTACATAAGGACAATGTGTTTTCCCAGGGAAGGCAGAAATGATCACAACAGTTTAATAATGGATCATATGACCTATGAAATATATATTAACCTAGAGTTATATTTTTCCTACACTCTCTGCAGATTCGAATAACTATAGGAAAGAATGAGTTAAGTTGTAAGACTTTAAAATGAGTACATTTATTTTAGGGTAATTTTATAATGCAGCAAAGCAAACATTAAACTGATGTTCATTAGCTACTTCCTTGATATAAGAATATATTAATTCAGTGTGGTACCTGTGATGAAAAAAATGTATATAGATTTAATCTTTACTTTCATGGGGAAAGTATATTTTCAAATCAATTCATGTTATCAGGCTATCAATATCTTTTCTATTTTCATAAATCCCAACTTAAACTTAGATGAGTAGTTTACAAAAGACTTCTGTCTTTTCTTTTATTCACTCATTACCTCTTCGACAGTTTGACATTTGATTCTCATTTCAAAACTCTGACAAAGCTGTGCTCTCAAAGATCACCAAATGACTTACTTATTGGGAAGTCAAGAGGCTCTTTTGTGATTTCACTCGTTTGATCTCCCCTAAGCACTGACTATCACCCACCTTTAGCCTCTTCCTTGGTTTCCGTAGCACACATCTTTCTTCGTGTTTCTCCGAACTTGCTGCCAGCTACGTGCTTTATCTCTTCAGCTAATCCTTTCTCTCCACCTACATTTTAAGTCTAGTTACATTCATTTTTACTTTTTAATCCGTGAACTTTTTCCACAGCAGTTTCATCCTATCACATGACGTCTATGCTCATATTTTCATGTCATTACCAAATGTAAGTGGTTTCTCTCCAAGCTCTGTAGTGCAATCACATCAACATGTCCCAGAGAAAACTCAACATTTTTCCCTTCAGACCTGAATTTCTTATCTTAGTTAATGGTTTTACAAATTTCTCAATTGCTTAAATTCTAACGTTTTACATAGTTGATAAGTCCTTTCCTATAATGCCAATTTCTATATCTTATATTTTATGCTTAGTATCTCTGTCCCAGATTATGAAATAGTTACTTAACTGGATTCCATAATCCCTAGCAATCCTTTGTGGTTTTGTCAATATTTTCTTTTTAAAACCTAAATCTGAAGGAATCACATCTCTACTGGAAAACTAAATTCAGTGCAGAGTAAAGATAAAATTTCCCAGGATTCCACCTTCTAATTCAGTTAATATTACAACTTTATCTTTTCAAGACATTCATCCCAATGTTCCTTGTTTTTTTAGCATAGTCTCTTCTGTTGGCTTTTGCTTCCTGAAATACCTTTCACATCATATATACATATATGTGTGTGTATATATATCTCCCTATGAAAGTTTTTACAAGATTTACCTTTCAATGCTCAGCTTATTAAAATTGCTAAGGAAACTTCTGCAGCAAGGGTTATTTAGATTAAATTCCTCCCTTCATTTCTTTCATATCCCTTCATTTATAGCAGATTTATAGCCTCAGCAAAATAATAGTATAGGTCATTAAATATGAAACGTCCGATTTTCAAATCAAACAAGAAGCAGTATGATTAATCAAAGTATGCACCTAAACTATGACACAGTTTTGACGTCTTGTTAGCAGCTTGTTTGTTTATGCCAGCAGCAAAGAAGCCTGGAGAGTGAGCAGAGATGAAATCACAAAAGGGATTTTCCACAGTTTGTTAAGAACTGAATATCTTTCCTTGAAAGAAGTGGTCCAAAGCCTGGAAGAAGTGATAGTTGATACAAGGTCTGGTGAATATGGTGGAGGACAGAGAGTTCCCAAGTCCGGACTGTGTAGTTTGAGCAGCCTTGTTTGTGTGACATGTGGTTGAGCATTGTCTTGCAAAAGTATTGGCCTGTCTCTGTTGACCAATCTCGGCTGCTAAATCACAAGCATCCTCATAATTTCGTCCAACTGGTTGCAGTAGACATCTGCTGTAATCAATTGATCAGCTTTCATGAACCTGTAGTAGATAATGCCAGCTCTAGACCTTCAAACAGACACCATTAGGTTTTTTTGATGAATATTCAGCTTTGGACTCTGTTTCGGCACTTCATCTTTATCCAACTATTGTGCTGAACACTTGCAATCGTCAAAAAGAGCTCACTTTTAATCACATGTAACAATATGCTGTAGAAATGATTCGCCTCTATGTCACAACAGCAAAGAAAGGCAAGCTTCAAGATGATCTCTCTTCAGACACTCGTTTAATTCATGTGCTACCCATCTATCCAGCTTCTTTACCTGTGGATTTGTTTCAAATGGTCCCATATTACTGTAATAGTAACATCAAACCTTGCTAGTAATTCACACGTAGGTTGAGATGGATTCTCTTCCACTGCAGCTTTCCATTTATCTTTATCCACCTTGGTCTCAGGTCACCCACGTGGCTCATTTTCTAGATGAAAATCACCAAAACTTCTCAAACCATCCATGTACTGTGCATTCATTAGCCACATCCTTCCCAAACACTTCATTGATATTTCAAGCTGTCTGCGCTGCACTGGTTCCACAATGGAACTCATATTTGAAAATACCGCAAATGTTTACTCATCCATGGTTTCACAAAAAGTGCTCTAAAAAAAATTTGAAAGATAATCACAAGCCAAACCATAGGCTTGAAAGAATGAGGATGTACCTTCACAATAAAAATAAAACAAGAAGTGTCAAAGTGAAATGTCAGACGTATCAGCGGTCAAACTTAGTACTTAAGGAAATCAGACATTTTATACTTAATAATCTAATAAAATACACATATCTTCTTCTCAGCATAAGGCTACTAAATTATGACCTCCTCAAACACTGTATTGATCTTTAAATTCCTTTCATTCATTGGTTGATGATGCATAGCAAACGCTCTATATTTTTAATTGTGTAAATGGATGAGTTCTAGTCTTACAGCTGTAATTAAGACAGTAGACACACAATTTTTAAACACCCTCCTATTTCTAATATATTATAATATGCTACTATTTATTAATTAGTAATGCTGCTTATATTTCCACTTTTTTTTTTCCCTGATGGCCTATCATTTTTGCTTAATAGCATTGTTCAATGTGTGTGAAGTATCTAAGATTAAGCTCCAACCCAATCCCCTTTGCTATATGTGTGGGCAGGCAAATGATAGTAATAGTGTTAACATGAATTTATATAATGTAAACTCAAACAACTAACATTCACATTAAGGCACTTAAGAATATTATTCAGTGGAAATTTGAATAAAAGAATATTTTTATTTCCAATATGTCAGGGGAAATAAGAAAATGTTCAAGTTAAAATGCTAGATAGCCAATCTCTATGATTTAAAACATGTTTTATAATATTGCCTAGAAATATAAATTTCTTCCCAAATGCATATATTGCCTTGTTCACTAACTAGTATTTTAGGTACCTTCTCAGAAAGAATAGAACTGTCATTACAGTAAATGCTATACCATATGGCAACTGTACTTAGTGTTACCTATTCTTATGCTAGTTTTTTCCTTGATGCATTGTTTTTTTCTTCTGTAATTGTTGAGCATTTCAGCATGTAAGTCTGAGGTGTGTGAAAATGTCAGAATGTGAAAGTGTGGCTGACTCTGTACATTATAAGTCTGCATTTATTACACAGATGTCGATCATACTGTCATCCCACAGGGGCAATGCCAACTTAAAATCTCCCTATGTTTCAGTTTCTTTGTAAGAAAAAAAATGTATTATGCAAAATGAAGAATTGGCAGCCAAGAGGTAAATGCTGCTAAATGTCAGTTGACAAAATCATGAGAGCTTGCACATGGAAACTATATATTTTTACTATATGACAGTGTATTAGCTGGAAGAACAGCCTTCTGAAGAAAAGGTGCAAAAATCTGACTATTCCCTGATTTCTTGGAAGCAATTTTCCCTAGGAGAACAAAAATTGATTGCATGCAATTTTTTCTTACACTATTTAGGAAAGTTGTCCAAGTTTTAATAATATAATGCAATATTACTAAATCATCACATTAATACATTTTTAAGGAAACATTCATTTTTAGAAGAAAATGTGAAATTTTCCATGAAAAATATTAAATGATGATAATCACTGTGAGGATTAAAAAGAAATATATGACTTTTTCCATTTTCAGCTCAGAAAATTTAAGAATTCGTGAAAAAAAAATATATATATGTTTTTAAATAGCTATGAATATTCCAAGCTAATATTCAGCCACATTTTCTTCTAGTTTTTTGGGTTTTGGTTTTGTTTAATTTAGAAATTCTATCACATACGTAGTATTATACAGGATACTTCATAAAAGCAATTATTCATTGATTGACAAATTTTTCATAAAATCAGTTATGTAAACTGTGATTTTTTTCTGCACCTTTTGCTTAATTCTATTGCTCTGATTGTCCTTTGGAGGACTAGTATCATATTTCCCTAAATCTATTTAAAGTTTAGAGTATATTTTATCTGTCCATGTAGCTCTTCATTAATCTTATACATTATTCTTTTATTTATTTGGATTTCACATGTGTTTCTTCCATGTAAGACATTTCTATCAATTAAAGAAAACTTGAAACTTTTATTGCAATTGCATAGAAATGTGATATTCATTCAAAAAGAATTCTGTTCTGGTTATCAATTAATGTACAACAAACTATCCCAAAACTTAATGTCTTAAAATGACAAACAGTTTATCATATCTTATGATTTTGTGGGTCAAGATTTTGGACAGGACTTAACTAGACAATCCTGCTCCACATAGGTTTCACTAAGGTCCTTGGAGGTGTCAACTGTGATTGGGCTGATCTGGGTATTCCAAGACAGCTTCATTCACATACCTAATACCCTAGCATGGATACTGGAAAGCTCCCTCTCCATTTAGTCTCATGGCCTCTCCCTATGCTCACTTAAAGCCTCATGCATGGCATTTCAGGGTCCAAGAGACAAAGGAAGCTTTCAGTTTCATAAAGGATAAGGCCTGAGGTGGTGAAGAGTCACTTTTGCTATACTTTATTGGTCAAAGCAATCACAGGCCAGCTAAGATTCAAGAAGGGAAGTAGATCCCACTGTTGGAAAAAAAAGTGGCAAAGATTTTGTGGCCATTTTAAATCCACCATAGTTGGCTCTTTGTTCACAAATAATTAATCTTTGCATTCTTCCAACAGATGAAATATACTTACCCACTCCCAAGAGTCCCAAATTATGATTATATTACAGTCCCAGATTAAAGTGATAAAAAGAGAATTTTCCCACATAAGATAAGGTACATAATATAGGATATAAGACAAGGCTGACATTCACCCAATACACACTTATGGTGCCACACTGAATGCTAAATTATCAACAAACTTCCAAAAGTTGATTCTCTTTACAATTTCTCAACTCTGCTCAATTGCTCACCATCACTCCCTCATTGAGCAACTTTCCTTGATCCAGCAATTAAAGTGTTAATGCTTGGCACAGTTACTCTTTGGGGACATACCTCCAGCATCAAGGCCCGCCTCCTTTCTAATTGCATAGTACCCTTGATAGTCCAATTCAGTATTATTAATATCAACATTGATAAGAAGATAAAACAGTAAAATTTACAAATAAAAGGGTTTAAAACTGTATCATATTCTTTATGCACTAAATGTATTTAATGAAAATCAGATCTTGATGACCCCATAGCCTCACTTTCTTCCCCCTTTTGGTTACTTAGCTAAAAGCTGGTTCACTTGAACTATTCTCACTATGCCTTACTGGTAGAGCTTTTCCCAGGGCCTGGATATGCAGTTCTTAATGCTCACCTGCACATTCCCTATCACTGTTCCTGGATCAGAGGCATCGTCATATGGAGAACACTAGGTGTTGCCTAGCTCCTATTAGGCTGCTAACTTGTAAATATGTAATGTAATGTGTGTGTGTTTTTCCTGTTCTTTCCATTGGTGTCCTTTGGCCTCATGCCTAGCCTTCTGGATGAAGGTGGCCAACCTCTACAGAAACTTTGGCCGTGACACATACAGAATCGCTCCATGCCCCTCCATACTGTGGAAGAATGAGAGTTCAGAGGACAGCATGCTACCTGCTACCTCTCTGATTGTAAATAGTTTCTCCCAAATTTTTATATTTGTACTCCGTGGCAGTAGTGGTGTGTGTCTGTGACATCCCCTAGCCCCATAAAACAATATCATGCAATGAAAGAATGAAACATGAATATTCTATCATTTCTGCATCCATTTAAAATAACTGTTTGCCTGAAAATGTAAGAAATAGCATATTACATAAAAAACAGAAATTTATAGACTTAAGCAGAAACAATGTATTTGTTCTACCAGTTCTTGCATAAAGACTTAAACTTTGGGCCGGGCGCGGTGGCTCACGCCTGTAATCCTAGCTCTCTGGGAGGCCGAGGTGGGCGGATCGTTCTGAGCTCGGGAGTTCGAGACCAGCCTGAGCAAGAGGGAGACCTCATCTCTACCAAAAATAGAAAGAAATTAATTG
>CAUYSK010122627.1:0-14829 GCA_963575035.1 Avahi laniger
ATTTTATCTGTTCTTCCTCTGCTTTTTCCTTGCCCTATTTCAAGGCAGAATCCAGGCTTCGAAATTCCTTGCTGCACGGATGTTAGCCTGGCAGAAAATATAAGCAATCTTAAATCCAAAGCTTTTTTTGGTTTTATATAAGAAGAGATGGCGAGGAGCAGGGGAGAGGTTTTGAGAGCAGGGAAAGAGTTGAATCAGAATGGGAAGGGGAGAAAGGACCTCAAGCCCTGCCATCTGGCAGCATCAGGGAGAGTGATGAGTCCTTAGAGAAGACTGGCTCTGTGGTTCCCAGGTTCACCCAAATCCCAGTTCCTTAAGTGTGACCAGGTGAGCCAAAGGAATGATCATCCCTCCCACATCTCTGGGAGATAAATTTGTACCTGGGGAAGATAATGTTTCCCATTCGCCCTCATGGCTTCAGAAGGCGTACAGTAGGTATGATGAATATGAGCGTATGTTCAAAGTAAGACCATATTTTATAAAAATATCAGCAAATTTTCATATTTCAATATGAGCTTGCAGATCTCCACATGATATGACTTCAGGTAAATTAACATTATATGGATCTGCCACATGCTAAATATTTGCTATATTGGTTCATGTCTTTGTCAAGTATCTCTTAGACATATGAGATTATTGCTATCTACAAATAGCTCTGCTTTTTTTTAATCATTCGACGATCTTCATAACACAATCAGAAGTGCCAGAAACAGGACCAGGTAATTGGGATTATGGATGAGGGATGAAGGCTGCCCTTCCTACCACAGCTAAGCTCAATACCTTTTTTTGGGTTATGTTAACATTTTCTTAACTCCTTTCATTTAAAGAATATATTTTTTGAGTTCGAGCTCAGGAATTCGAGACCAGCCTGAGCAACAGTGAGACCCCCGTCTCTACCAAAAATAGAAAGAAATTAATTGGACAGCTAAAAATATATATAGAAAAAATTAGCCAGGCATGGTGGCACATGCTTGTAGTCCCAGCTACTCAGGAGGCTGAGGCAGGAGGATCGCTTGAGCCCAGGAGTCTGAGGTTGCTGTGAGCTAGGCTGACGCCACAGCACTCTAGCCTAGGCAACAGAGTGAGGCTCTGTCTCAAAAAAAATATATATATATATTTTGAAAAAAATATATTTAGTTATGAATTCAGCAATATGGCAGTATAATGAAAGAAAGTTTACAGATATTTTGTAAGTTGTACCCTAAGCAGGGCTTTTGCCCTGAAGATGTTTTTTACTCTGCAGTATTTATTTTCTGTTTCAATCTGTCTGCAGTAGAAAGAACAACTTGGAGATTAAATATCAGTGTTATTCTAAAAGCAATCATCTGCAAAATCTGAATTCTCTTGACGACGTCTTCCCTGAAAAATGAAAAACTTAGTCACACAATTGGTTTTTCAGTCTTGAAAATATCAAACAGTGTATTTGACTGACATTCCTTCAATTGACTATTTATTCGCTGTTGAATGATGTGCCCCTTCGGCAGGACAGCTGGGAAATTGTTTTCAAAGGACTTGGGACTCTTTCACCCCAATTTTTAGCATATTTCCAGAACCATCTACTTAGTGACCAGGCATCTTCTAGCACACATATATTTTCATTAAAAAGGTTGATCACTGCCTTCATTGAGCCCTCTCCAGAATGGTACTTCAATTGCTTATTGTAAGAGAACTGGTCTTATGAGCCACTTTTCGCATCTTTACAATCCATAGGTTTTCTCACTTTAGTTCCAATCAGAGGTCAGAATGTTTTCCTCCCATTCTTTAGCACTTTCATTTGCTTGCAGTCACTGTTCAAAGGCAAGCTGGAAAACATCCACAGGAAGAAATTTATGTTGTAGTGCACGACACGATAGCCCTGTGCCCTGCATGGTTACCATGGCTCACAGAGCATCAATCTTAGTTGGTGATCGATAACTGGTTGTGCAATAAATGCATGAAAGAATGATTGAATGGCTATATCACCCAAGAATCTATGGACAATGACTATAGGAGTTATTAAGTAATCAGATACCAGAGAAATTAATTAAATATTTTTACCACATTACATTTTTTTTTAAATAAGAAATATTTTCAATTCCAATGTTAGCCAGTTTAGGATTTTGTTTTTCCCAGTGTCCAGGCAGAAAATAACAGACTCGAAAGGACCACAGAAGAGAGTTCAGCAAAAGGAGTGTTTACAATTACGTGGGCAGGGTTAAATGCAGTATTGCATCAAGGAATAGTGCAGGGCCCTAGAGACAACAACAGCAGGAGCTCTGAGAGGCAGGGGCAGGAAGAAGTTATTGACTGCAACATAAAGTGGCCACCCAGTATGTGTGGCCTTGAGTAGAGGGCCAGAGCCAACTTGGGAAGACCCTCCAGGAAGGTTGCTGTTGGAATAAAAATGCTTACCACATTCTGCACTAAACCTTCAATTTCCTGGCAGGTGTCTTCCATTGGCTGAACTGGTAGCTGAGGGGAAATGAAGCCTGTTGTTGCAATTCCTACAGGTTAAAGTCTTGGGGCTCACATCAAGGTGGAGAAGGTTACGGAGTGTCTCTGGAGGGGCAAACCAGAAATATCCAGAAGCCTTTTCTATTAGTGGAGGTGGCTAAAGTACTGACACTTTTCTTGCTAAGTCTCTATGTGTAGGATAATGTCTCTTTCAGAGGTAGGGAAAACATAATGGAAAACATTAATTTCAACGATGAAAGTCCAAAAAAAAAAAGGTATTGTGACAGAAAAGAAATATAAAACTTTAATCTGTTTTAGATTCCTAATGGTATAATTTGTAGAAAATAAATAGTATTGTATAGTGTTGATGTCCCTCAAATTTGATAAAAGGTCTAAAAATTGTCCATGTGATTTTTTGCCATGCATATTTAGAAAGAAAAATGCTTCCAATTTTTGTCTTTTAAAAAATGCATTGAGTTCTCTAAAAGTAGAGCCAAATACAGGTATTGTTTCAGGGAGTGTTTTCGGGAGAAATCTATGAGGACACGAAGCAAGCAGGATAGTGTACAAGAAGAAACTAAACAAAGATGTGGTTACAGCTGACCTGTGGCCTTAGCCTGGTGCCACAGGGAGCTCTGGCATATGAGTGGTGCACAAAAGTGTCCTGCAAGGAGGCCACGTACATCATTAGTCCTTAGCTGCAGCCACTCTGAAGCTTCCCCCCACAGGTATGTCCAGGCAAGGGGGCTCTCCTTGACTGAGGACAATTATCTAGAAGAGGGTGCATCAGTGAGCCATTGAAAACCCACTTAGGGCAGCTGGGAGGTGGGTGCACAGCCCAGTAAAGGAGATCTGGGTGGGGCACAGCATCCCCTAGATGCATATGGGCTTGTCAACAGAATCTTTCTCACCCACGAATATCCCCGAGTTCTAACTTCAGAAGCTGAATGTATCTTTGATCACATTGCAGAACACAGTAAATCATCTTGCCTCGGAGAAAATCCTATGGAGCAATTAGATAATTGGCATCGAGAAGGTTGACTTGAAAAGGAATTGTGAAACAGGTTTTCCTGCTAATACAACAGTCTTTTGAAGCCTTCCGTCAGAAGCCCTCTACCTACCTATCCTCTTTCCCCGCCCCCTTCATGGCTTCCTTACCTCCTTCTTTTTCTTTTCACACATCCAGGGGTTGTTCTAAGACCTGTTCTTACCTGCCTTGACTATCACAAGGATATCAGTATGCTAGCTGAGATGGTAACTGATAAGATTTAATCAGGGATGACATTAAAAATGTTTATGACATATATACTAACAAATCCATAGTTGCCAATGAAAACATCCTATGGTTGGAGCTTTTCTACCGGCCAGGTATTAACCCTTCTGCTGTTGAGTCATTAAGAGATGAGTCACTGGAGGGGGTTGCTGAGACAGCTCAGGAAGAGTGGTAGGGGCACTGGGTTGGCAGATGCCCAGGCCAGAAGCTGATTTTCAACCTACTGGGAAGTATTTCATTATGGCTATATTAGTATCTACTGACTAAATATCGGCCTGGGAGAGTTGCTTCTGATATTATTTATCTTTGTTGTTATTGTTGTTGCTTTAAGTAAACCCTTAATAATCGTGGCCTTGAACTTTGGAAGTCCCTCAAACCACAAAAGAAGTCAGAAACTCAGAAGGCCAGTCCTAGATACAATTATAATAGAATCATAGCTATAACTTAACCCCAAATCAAGATTCCCACGAAACTTTTGCATCTAGTATGAAACAAAAAGTTAAATAGGAACATAGAAACATACTTGTTTCTGTAGGTCATTATTTTTTATGATTGCATTTTGACAGCAAGGTAGATAACTTTCTATTATAATAAGCTCTTACTTTGAAGAAAATGAATAGATAGTAGGCCATCTTAGCTGGTATGTAAGCAGTCGATGCTTTTTCTATTCACAACATTTTAAACTGTGGCACTTTAATGCACAGTACTGCCAATTTATTTATTTTGCTGGCACCATTTGTATAAAATCTCCTAAAATCCATCACGGTTGAGAATTGAGTCTAGACAGTCATTATGATACAATCAAAAGGAAAGCTGGCAAATAACAAAAAAAAGAAAGTGAATAAAAGTGCTGATTAAAATAACTGTGCAGTTTATATGAGGCTGCTTCTAGCTTTGTATTTTCTGAATTTCATTTTTTGGAGGACTCAAATGAAATTAAAATATTTTAATACTAGAGGTCAGCTTTATTTTATAGATCTAAAGAGGAAGCAGGAAAAAGCTGCATTTATTTCTCCATAGAACGATTTCAGTAATCTAATTAAATAAATATTATGGCAGTGCATTGGAATAGTTTTCTTATCAGTGAGGAAAGAAAATACTCTATTTCCCTGAAGACAGATATTTATGTCACTGTTGAAGAAGGGCAAGTCAACCACTGCAGAGTGAGTGCTTTTGTGAAGTCTATATCTGATTTGATGAAGTCAACTTTTTGTACAGGAACTAAAAATGTGAAATGCACATTAATCCAGTCCCTGCACAACATCTTTCCCTTCAAATTTCCAGAACTCCTATTTCAGTTTTAGAGCCATCTGCTATTGCCTTTTGCCACTGAGTATGTGGACAGATAATTTCTCAGGGTGCAGTTAAAGGAACATGAAGAAACTAGTTCATGCTATAAAGAGATCTGAAAAAGCTAAAGCATAAACGATAACATCTTTGCAAGGTATGAAGCAAGGGAGGAGACAGGAGCGTGCAAATTAGTCACACGCTGTCAACACCGAAGTCCAAGTTCCAAAAAACAAGCTGAACAGAAAGATATTTACAGAACACGCACTTTTCCCTGTCAAAGAAGTAGAGAGAGTGAATAATTTGCTCAGGTGCATTCATGTAACATGGAAAGGCGAAAGGAACTCAATCAATTCTGAAAAAAACAAAAACCAAAAAACCCCAGACCAACCCAGGATAAATGAAAAGATTAGCGGAGACTTTCTGATTTTACATTTGAAATGACTCAACTTGTTAACGTGTACTTTCATTAAGTCCCAAGTACATCAGAAGGTTGTCTCTTCTTCACAGGGGTCCTGGTTTTGTTTCTTTTCACCCTCCGTCTCACGTCCCCCTCTTGTAGGGCATTGGCAGGTGAGCGTTACGGCAATCCTTTTCCGGGAGGTGGGCTCCAGCCCTTCATATGGGGAAGTCACAGGCTTGGCTAGGTGTGATGAGATTTAATTTCACTAAAAGCTTATAGCAAAGGTTGTGTTCTCCTATTCAACACAAAGGCTGCCTTCTAGACGATTAATGTGACTTTTACATCCTCTTCAATTTGGCTCTAAAACACCTCTTCCAATTACTATAATTCTCTGACTGATAACTTTTAACTTTTCCGGATGGACTGTTTGAAACATTTTTCACCACTTCAGACTAATGATGAGAAAGGTCTTCATTAAGTCTTTGCTTTGGTAGAAAACACAGAATACTGTGCCCTTGGTCTTAAGCATCTTATTTTTCAGGTCGTTCTGACTGCAGTGCACTGTAATGTTTGGATCTCAAGTCCCAAGGTGAGGACTAAGCCAGAGGCAGGAACATCCACTCATGTTATTTCTGTATCTCTGACTGTCTCTCCTCCTGCTCATACCCACCTACCTTTCCACCTTTGCAAGACCCAGCTCAACTCCCATTTCTCCCTTGAAGTCTTTCCTAATCACAGTGGTATTTACCAGCTGTACTGACTTGCTTACTCACGGCTGTACTTGCGAGCCTTCTCGCCTACTGCAGGGCTGGAGTGCTCAGAGTCTAGCTTCATTAGCATCACCTGCACTGCTTGTTAAACTCAGATGTCTGGGCCCCAGCTCCAGAGTTACGGATTCGGTGGGTGTGGGGAGGAAGACCAAGAATCTACATTTCTAAGAAGTTCCCAGGTGAAGTTGATGCTGCTACTCTAGGGACCACACTTCGAGAATCATGCTGTAGGCAATTCTGGCCCCATTCTATTCACCCCTCAAGATTACCCTCTGTATCACCTTTTCTGTGAAAGCTACCCCCTGCCAAAGTTAGGGCCCTCTCAGACTGTATCCTTACTCACAAATTATCCTACCTCAATTAAGAGAGAGTAGCAAACATAGATAACAAATCTGGCAGGCATTTTGCAGCTGTACACATCTGACAAGATGTAAGACATGAGAAATGAAAAGTGGCCCTACCGGGCTGGGGCGTGTCCTTCCCAATGGATCATAACATGTTCGCAGGATACATGCGCTGTTCAGATGGGGCTATGTTGTAGGTCTGGGGTTAGGACAAAATTAAGACAAAGCTATACTGCAAACAAAAAAATGGCTAAAAATCCTCCCTTCTGTCTGCTACTTTCCCGATGACAACTCAAACTTCAATTTAATCTTCCTGCCTGACTCCTGGGTAAACATTAATAAGCTAATCAGTCACCAAAAAATCCTCTACTTCTTGGCCTCTCCCATCCTGGCCTGTTTCGGTCTTCCTTAAATCCTCCTTGAAATTCCCTAACAACGGTATCCAGTACAAAGCATCTCACACCTCCTCCCGACTGCCCTGAGAGGGCCTGAGTTTCTTCCAGAGTGAGTTCCTCGGTTTCTCAGGGCCACAGCAGGTTCAATAGCATGAACTTTCTGACCCCAGCTCTGTTCCCGGTGCTCTTTGGTCAGACAGACAGTAGGAATGACAAGCCTGGTTCTAACAGGAGAGAACATGCCCCTTTCTAAAGGCATTCAAAATAAACATACCTTTAACATCATGCAGGAGGTCCCAGAGGCAGTGGGTTTGCTGGGCCCAAGGTGACCCTTACTCTGAAATCTCAGACTTCTCCAACTCTCATCAGTTTTTTGCTCCCTTCTCTGACACAATAAGGGTTGGGTATGGAAAGAGCTGCAAACATTTGCATTGTTTCTTAAGATTTACAAAGCACATTTACAATTCTTGCCTCGTTTAATGTTCACAACACATCTGCAAGCTAGGTACAGTAGATCCATTTTAAAGATGTGGAAACTGATCCTTGGAGACATAGGTGCCTCGACCAACCTCACGTCAATAATGTAACCAACTTCATACAGTAATTAAGTAAAAAAGTCAGGGTCTAAACCCAGTTTCCTGTGTTCTTTTTGCTATACCATACCACTTATATGTTCCAGGAGCATATAGCTGAGCAAAAAGATGCTCTCCTATGCTCCTGTGAGTTCCATTTTCCTTCCCATCTAGACCATAATGTCCTCGAAGTTAGAGACCATGTTTTGTGTTTCTCTGGCATCCTCCATACCTGAATCTAGTATAATGCTGACCACCCAAACCCTCAATAAGGAGTCACTGACTGACTGAAACTCTTGCACATTTCTCAGGAGACAAAGGGAAGACACTATTGTAAAACAGAGGGACTTTTATCTTTGACCCACCATTGCAAAACAGAGGCTGTTGTTACTTTAATTCTTTATTATGCTTAGCATCAAAGTATTTTTCATGCTTAGAAATTTTTCTTTTCCTGTTATGGTTTCTGCATTGAAAAAGTTGGGAGGTTCAAACTTCAATTCCATATTCGTTTTCTGAAGTTTCTTGCATATTTAGAAACTGCATGTAGAATATATGGTAGACACTGTGTTGTGCTGTCTGGACTCTTTTTTAAGGAAAGATTTGTTGCCCCAGCTGTTGGTACTGCTGTTGGCACCAGCTTTCAGTCATCGGTCCCCCAGGGACTGCCTGAGCTTCGGTGAGCTGCTCTGCCCCAGGGTCACACCCATTTCGGGAGTGGCCCATGTCCAGTGTCTGACCAGTGAAGGCATAAAATCCTGGCCATCCTGGCCCACCTCAGGACAACTCTGAAGGGACTTTCTACTTCAGAGCTGCCTGTGGAGTTGGTGGAGGCTGTCACTCAGTCAGCACCATGACTCAGCATTTTCTGCCAATCCCTGTTTCCTTTTTCTTCTTTCTTTGGTGTTGAACCCAAGGGCTTTCCTAAGTAAACATTCTGCATGTGACACTCTCTTAGAATCTGCTTCCTGGGGAGCTCAACCTGAGACAGAAATGATTGATGGGGGTTGGGAGGAGAGAGGGCTTTGTTGGTCTACCTAAAGAAGAAGAACACTCTATGAACCGTCCAGAGCAGCTGTGTAAATAAGTGGAATGTGTTTGGCTGTGGTCTGTGAAAGCTGACTGTGTGTTACACTGAGAATGTCTGGATGTGTTTATGGCTTTGCTAAGCATCCTTCATGCCTCTACATCTCAGGGCTCAATCAGCAGCTGAATGTTTTCTGTGCCTTCTCCCCTTAAAGCTTAGTGGCCAGTTGACTTTTGTAACCTTTGTGTAATCTTGATCGTTTGCAATCCAATGAAGGGGGTAGGCAGGATCACTACAGCCTTCCTATTTTCTCCTAACACTTCTGGAAATCTCTGAACTTCCGATGTGTTCGTGACAAGACATTTTCTTTTATTGTCATTAAAGTTCAAGCCTGGTTATAAAAATTCTAGGTGGTCATTGGCTAACTTTGGGAATCTTCCTTTCTTCCCTGGAACTAAAGGCACAGGTCTTCCTCATAATTAACTATAATGTCCATAGTGGCAAGCGAGGGTATCTGTTTGCTGCTCTGAATGTGCTGTCACTTGGATAAATTTTAGGGCACTCCTTGGCTCCAAGCCTCCCTTCAGAGTTTCCTCAGCAGGACTAATTTGATATATTGCCTCAACAAATCCCATCGGCCCTGCCCGCTTTGGAGCTGAGGGTGAAGATAGTTTATAGGGGCAATAACAACAGAAATGTCCTCTCTGAGACAGGCAAGTAATTTCCTCTCTGCTCCAGTCCAATACTATTTCCCTTAATCTTTTTAATGCCTGGGAAGCTGCTCCTTCCTCTGTTCTCAAAGCCAGTTTTCTCCCCTGAAGGTTAATATACTGAAAAAAAGCAGTCTTGTTGTTTCTGCTCTTCTGGGAAGCCACCCTATTTTCTTTAATTTCATTTGTCATTATATTGAAATGACTTAGCATTGAAACAAATCATTCGTATTCACTGGTGGTATAGGTTAAGTTAAAGTCCCCGGTTGCCTCCTCCAAGGGTCCTTTGAGACAGAACCAAGCTGCCTACCTGAGCCTTGCTGGATCTCTTGCTCACCTGGCAGAGCTGCTGGTGACCCACTGGTCTACTCACCTGCTTCGTGTCCCTGATTGGCTCAGCCCTCACTATCTGTTCGTGCCTGACTCAGCCAGGTTTCTTCTTTGTTCCCATCTCCTCCATATTCCTGCAGGCTTCATCTCCTATCTTTCTTCCTATCCTGAGTTGCCTGTGTAGACACCTTTCCTTAACTGCCGTGAAAAAGACCTCTGGAATGTCTGGACCTTGTAGTAGTCAGCTGATGTCTTCCATCCCTGAGAGCTGCCCATCTAGAGGAAGGATGTGCTAGACCTGGACAGGGTATGCACCTCTCTGGACCTTGAGGGACTTTAGTGAAATCTATTGTTCTTCACAGTTTAATCAGTGACTCTATTCTCATAGTTTAAGAAACCTCCATTTCTGTTTAAAACAGTTTCTAAATTTAATATAGAAAATTCGCCATTCTGTTATACCTGTTGAACCAATCTCGTATTTTCTCAACTGGTTTTTGGGATGAAGACTATTATGCTTTTTCCCAAAGACTGCTGTGAGGGGAAAGGGCCAGGACACCCTCAGTTGGATAGACTCTACTCGTAACCGGTTTCTCCTGGATTCTACTATTTTTTATTCCAGAGCCATTTTTTGGTGAACTTATAACAAATGGCATTTTTTGGGGTAATTTTATAGTAATCATCCATGTGGTACATGGATAAGTAGAACATAAAATTTTAATTGTAAAGGATTATTTTTACTATTTATAATTTTCCATCCTCTTGCAACATTCATTGAATTGTTAGTAGTTTCATTCACAAAGAGGATAGGTGCTGTTGAGATTCTTGACTTAATTAATTGTTTTTTTAGTGATCCCTTTTATGTTACTTATTAATGTCTGGCTTCAAATGCTGTTGGGAGTTTATACAAGTTTTTAAAAGGTCCCAGAAAGTATACGTTAAAGGCAGGTAGGGCTGGGAGGGGAATACCTCTCATCTTCTTCCAGCTGTGGGATCAGTGTGGCCTTGGTCTGGTCTCTTTGGCGTGTCTTAGTTTATGTATGAACAAAATGAGCATTTTGTACCAGATGACACCTACATTCCTTTCCAGGTCTAGCATTCTCTGTGTCTGTGATGATGGTCTACATTTTAAAGTTTACAAATCACATTTGAATCTGCCGTTTTCCAAATCATTATAATTCCTTTTGTTCCAAAATAGTTTTTCCACACCCTGATTGGAGAATTGCTTGAGGGAAGATCTTTCAAATGAGACTGCGGTGGGAAAACAGAAGAGGGAGGAGAGACTTGAACTTCAGATAATTGCACGAACACTTCATAGATTGTAAGCAGCTATCCTCTAGTGGGCCCTGAATGCTGGGAAAGGAAAAATTATAGGACAAAGATTAAAACTAAATATGGGCTAAATTTCCTGTTTCAAAAAGTGGTGTGAGTGTAAGGATTCTACTGTTGATTCTTTCCACTGCAATGAACTCATCGCTAAGAATTCTTTTGCCCCAAATGACAACCATTTCACCTTGAACTTGAATCCTTCTCATAATCCTTTCTTAATAATATGTTTAGTAGAGCATATTATATATTTATGTATATAATATATATATAATTTATTACCACATCATATATATATACACATACATGCAGACACATACACAAATATATACCCACTATGCATTTGACATCTTTCTGGTTTGGTAGCTAAATTACAAGTGCAACTAGTATTTATTCTAGCTGGAAATAAAAAACTTTCCATGGAATAAAGAGTTGGCTTTTGTAGACATTTATTTCCTTTATCACACTCTTCTTCTACTCCTGCTTTTAATCTGAATCCAGGCAGATTCTTCTTTTTTGAACTTGTGATACCCAAGGACATTTGTTCCTTTCTGTGTAATCTCTTCAAACCTTATAATCCAGTTGAGAATGCCTGTTGGACACATTGAGCAATAATTAATTCTTTTATTAGGCATTTCCATGAGCAAGTCTTTCTCTTTCCCAGACATTTTCTATTGGTTTGGACATGCTCCTTTCAACAGCTGTCTGCAGCTTTCACGCCTTTTCTTTCTATACCTGATTTACTTCTGCCTACTATTGTACTCTTTGTGGCTTCTACTTTACTCCTAGCCCCCATCCTCTGTCCCTCATCTTATTTCCAAAGTCTTAGTCTCCACTTAAAGTGTTCATATTTCCTTGCCTCACTGATTTTTTCTCAGTCATTTAATCATAATTTTAACATTTCTAAATATTATATTTATGCTTACTATCACTTCCATATAACAGTGGCACAAAGGTATACAATAGTATTTTGGACATACATATATGGAAGAGATATTTCTTCCATGGACTTTGGAAGATAAGCTTTTCCCCAGTCCATAGGCTTGACTATCTAAATGGGATAATGTTTTAAAGACATCTAGCGTAGGGTTAGATGTCTAGAAGGTACTCTGTAAATGGTGATTCCCTTTCACCCTCCTTGTTGAATTTCGTAAACCACAGCTGGTGAATCAGGGAAAGTGTTTGCTCAGGAAGGTCCTCTTTCTTGAATTCCTCACATCACATTTTTAGTGCTATTCTTTCTATTCTCGAAGTCAATCATGGGAGAGCGTAGGTTATTTTGGAATCTTGCACCTGCATGTGATAGAAACCAAATTCAAGCTATGTTAAGCAAAATTGGGCATGGGAAGGTATTAAGGAGTCTCTTGCAATCCAAGGTCTACGATTCAGGAATGCCTGGAATTAAAGTTAGCGACACCCTCTCAGGAGTTCTCACTGTTATTTATGCATTCTCACTATTATTTACCTACTTTATTCCTCTTTTCCCAAAGCCTTGCTTCTCATTTTCCCATGGGATGAAATGAGGATTTACGTTTCTACGAATTAGACTTCCAAGAGATACTGACTCTCATTTCCAGGTTCAAAATTCCCCTGGAAGAAATCAGTATTAGCCCATTGTGTGTGAGGTTCTCACACCTGCACTTATCTGGAAGATTGAATTCCTAGGGAAGAAACTTTTTACACCTGAACTTTGGGACACCACACTGTCTTGGTTTCTTTGCCCCTCCTCATCTCCTGCCCAATCCTTCTTAGTCTCCTTTGCTGAATCCTCCTCATTTTTCTGGCTCTAAACACTGGAGGGCTTAAATACGTGGACCTCTTTTCTATCTATGCTCTTTCCCTAATCCTATGGCATTAAATGTCATTTAAATGCTGATGTTCCCTATATTGATTGATGTCTTTGGCCTTTTCTCTCACTTGAACTCCACGCTCATTCTACTGCACACCTACATGTAGAACAGGGAAGCAGGTAAGAACACAGACTCTACAATCATGGTGCTGGGTTCAATTCCCATCTTCACCAGCCAACTTACGTGATCAGTACAAATTACTCACCTTCTATGTGCTTCATTTTCCTCATCTGTAAGGTGGAGATAATAATAAAACCTACCTCAAAGGGTTGTTGTATGGATTAAGTAGATTAATATATACAAACTATTTAGGATAGTGCCTAGCACATGGGAGTTACTACATAAATGTTTGTTGTTATTATTTCTAGACATCTCAAACATACCAAATATAAAACTAGACATTTATCTCTCATCTTTCTCTCACCTTTAAACCACAGAGGGGATAGATAATGAAATGCTTTCCCAGACATTTAGCTCTCTCTTGTCAGCCTCCAGCATCTCCTTTCCCTTCTTTATGCTCAGCTCATGATCTTGCCTCTTATTTCACTGAAAAAACCTACTTCTTTTGCTGACTTTTTCAACTCAAGTAAAGGTGATTCTTTTTTTTCCCCAGGTACACCAAGCAAAATCATTGGGTGTCAGAATTGGCCCGTTTTTCTCTTTACTGTCTCATGTCTAATCTGTTAGCAGATCCAGTTGGCTCTACAGAACTCAAAAATTTTCACCATCATTACCACCCTACTCCAAGAAATACCCAATCACCTTTTGATTGGACAGTCTCAATCAGACAACTAACCTCCCAACAACCGCACTTTGTGCTCTCCACTCTTTCATTAACCTAAGAGCAGCCCAAGTGTTCATTGTCTACTTTCCTTGCTACAGTGTCATCTCCATGGGAGCAGGAACTTTTTCTCTTTTGTTTGCTGCTATTTTCCCAGAACCTGAACAGTGTCTGGCATGCAGCAGGTACTCAGAAGATGTAAATCGAAAAAAAAAAACCACTAATCTGTGACTTTAGTGCCAAACCAAGTTCTTGGCTTATCAACTTTGGTGCTTCTTTGTGCTTAATACTCCATCAGGTGAAGAGGAGGTGCTCAAAATGTAACATATTTGTTCAATCAAACCCTGAGTTATGGAAAAGTATTATAATACAAATAAAGCATAAATTCCTCTTTCTGGCTCCTTTCCCATGTTGTCCTTTTGTTCCCTTCATTGTAAGGGTGCCATGGAAAGTAAAAGGGATAAATATTTCCAGAATTAATAAAGGTCATTTGTTAGAATGAAGATCTACAGATCATGGTGGATAAAAAAGAGCTGGAGGCAGGGATGCGATTGAATAGAAAACACAGAAGCAGAGCTGTCTGGGAGATTGTGTGCAGGGAAATAAAAGCATGAACTCTCTACGTGGGAGGTTATAACACCTCCTGATGGAGGAAAGTGGAAGTGGATGAGTTTTCAGAAGCTGAAGAAAAAAGACCATAGGAGTAGGATATTAGCACAGCAAGTAATAGCTCAATTTTTCCTTCTTTCATCCATTCTTATCTTTCACTCTCCATTCTTTTTTTCCCTGCATCCTATTCGTATTAAGCATTCACTGCATACCAGGCATTGAAGACAGGAAGACACAGACATGTCTTTGTACTTGTGGAGTTTGTGGTACTGGATTGTGGGGCAAGGGGATACAGTCAACCTAAGAGGCACCAATAGAACAACGTGATAAAAGCTCTGCTGTAGTGACGCGTGGATGTAGGGTAGATGGTGGATGTAGGTGGATGCAGGCTGTAGGTACACCCAAACTATTATTCCCATACACATGGAGGAGCCTATAAATGAGACTGTGGGGAAAGTAGACATTTTCTAGAAGACTTTGAGATTTGATCTGAGTTTTAAAGAATGAGTATGAATCTTCTAACTACTAAAAAGGAGAAAGATATTCTAGATAGAGGTGACAGCAATGTGGATTCGCTGAGAATATAATGGGGTATATTTAGGGAATCACAATTGTCCCCTGTGTCTGGGGAAGAGATGGCAAGTGACAGTGATCAAAGAGATGAAACCAAAAGTAGGCAGAAGCCAGATTATGAAGTTCATGGAAGTGAAAATGAAGAGTCTGAA
>CAUYSK010122631.1:0-68541 GCA_963575035.1 Avahi laniger
TTGCCACCATTAATAAAGCACACTGGAGCTAGGTGCAGTGGCACACACCTGTAGTTCCAGCTACTCAGGGGTTGAGGTGGGAGGATTGTGAGTTCAAGCCTAGCCTGGGCAAAATAGCAAGACTCAGTCTTCAAAAAAAAAAGAAAAGAAAAAAGAAAGAGAGAAAAAAGGCACCTCTATCTCTGTTCAACTTAACCATCTCAATAAAGAGAGGTTTTTTGGCATGTCATTCTTTATTTTCAGCAAATTCACGAATTCTTCAGATTGTGACAAGTAGAGATTAAAAGTTAGCAATTAGTTTGTAGAGAGAATTTAGATAGTTTTGATTTCTGTTTATAGCCAATTTCATTTTCCGTTTCTCATTTCCTAGAACACTCAGGTATTTGTAAAGTACTTAGCATCTATGTTTAGTCATACTAGCCTTTCATTCCTACCGCATATATGGGTGGCTTGGTGTTTAAAAAGTGAGTGATTTTCATATAGTCAAAGGGGGAAAGCTGCTCTTCCATTTTCTCTTTCCTGATGGAGCAGCCATGCAGCCAACGCTGCATGAAGGGGTTGAGAAGTGTATCCAAAGGGAGACAGCAGAAAGCGGCAAAGAGATCTGGGTTCCAGATCCTTAACCTTTGCTAACTAGATGCGTGACCTTCAACAAGCCACTTAACCTCTCTTGACCTTCTCTTTAAACGTGGACTGCCAGATACTGCCTGCCAGATGGTCTATTGAGGGACCATGCAGCTCTTACCTATAGATTTGGAATGACTTTCAGAATGGAGAAATTACGAGGGGTTTTAAAAGGCAGCTCGAGTCTAGCATCAAGAAAGAGAATGGGGTCCATTGTTTATTGCAGAAATGGCAAAAGCGGACATTTTGTAGAGGATGGGAAAATGGAGTCCCAAAGAAGTCAAATCATTTGTGTGATATCACCCTGTAGACAGATGACTGGAAGTCAAGGGTGAGGATGTCTATTTCCAAGCAGTTCCTATACTCATTCACTGGAAGAGACATTCTCTTCCTTTATAATAGTAGCATCTTTTGCATTGTATTTTCATTAATCACTTGTTTACTTTTCTAGTTTCCATGAACCTATTTCCACTTATTATGAGCTCAGGCAAATGGATTTGTTAAAACTTTCTTATATAAATTAAGTTCCAACATACTGATTCCATACCATGCTCCAGCTAACCTTATTAAAACTGTATTATGCTACTTTAGAAAAAACATAGATGAAATTAGTATACCAGGGCTGACTTAGTGGGTGCGAAATTCAGTCTAAGAGCATCAGTGCCATTTCTTCTTGGACAAAGATGACCCATCTGTTGGCAACATGTTTCAAGTTGATTTTCTTTTAGTGGAAAAGAGGGATTTTCTCACCAAGCGCCCTTGCCATCGATGCTAAGGTACATACAGCAGCTTTTCATTGGGAAGGTCTTTCACTGGCCTCTAGAGATGGGGCTATACTCTTGACTTCATTAACATGATGTCTTAGCCCCTTAAACAAATGAACACATAATAACTATTCTTGAAAGAAGACTTTTCATCTCAATTGTACTTTTTATCTGCTGGGTATCTAGGGTTCCTATAACCAATGTCTCTTCAATTTAAAAAGTAGAAGGGAAAAACCATGCTAATGGGGCAATAATAGAGGTATTAAGTGTAGTGTTATTAGACAAAACTTACAATACCGTTAATCATCTGACTCTTGTTTAATGATAGACACACCATTATTGTGTCGAGAGATTTTCAGACACCAGCACTGAGCCATTTACAGGGAAGAAGGAATTGCAAGGGATTACTCATCCTTTGCTAACTAGATGTGTGACCTTGAACAGGCTGAGAGGAGGGATTTGTTGCTATCCCTTGCTTAAGAAAATAGTTGTCATTGCTTTATTGTTTTGTGTCACAATCCTCAACTCTAGGCTGACCTTAAGGGAAGGGTTGCATTTTTATTCCCTCAATAAAAACTGATTGAACTCTTACTAGAAATGATGGAAATGAAAATGAATGAGACACACCCCTGCCCTCATGAAAGTTTACCATCTGCTCAGAGAGACTGAAATATAAACTCGTATAGTGCAGCAGGTGAGATGTGAACCGAGGACAGAGGGACCCCAAGGAGACAGGGTAGGAGGTGGCATCTGAGCTGGGTCTGGAAGGATGAGTAATTCCTTGCCATTCTGGGTCTGAAGCTGAGCTAGTGTCAGCCTCACATTCTCCCCGAAGTACATTACCTGGGAGTAGAAAAATACCCCCACCATGGCGCTTCTATATACAGCTCTTCAGAAAGAGAAAGAGAGAGAGACAGCAACCCCAGGCGCTGTGTCGGCTCTGGCATACCAAACCACACTTCCACTGATAAGATGAGCTACAGGGATTCTCCAAGGGGTTGGGATGGAGGACAGGGGTGAATAGTATCAGAGTCTCAGTGGGATAGGAGTCATACTTTGGAAAACCATATTCAATAGTAGAATTTTATAATTAAAAACTGAAATAAACACTTATGTTATCAATATATCTAACATGGAAAAATGTAAGATTTTAATATTTAAGAAAAGAGAGCATAGATGTAAAAATGTTGAGATGACAGCATAAATGTCAAATTTTTAGCACAGAGCATGGATATATTTTATCTGATTGCTTGCCCCACACCTACTACCAAGTCAACTGGAGTCTTGAGGGGACAATGAGGGACAATTTCGGCACACAGGACCCTTCAGCAATCCACAGGAAAGGGTGACGAGCATAAATGGTTGGGTAAATTTACACTCTGAATGGTCACACATCCAAAGAGCTTGACGAGAGCTTGGCCTTAAGTAAAATTTTAAGGCAGCATCTTGGGGTCTCCTCTACCTGCACCTCCAGACCGCTCCTTTGGAGGCCTGCCATTCCCCTGGAGGACTTCACATGGATGTCTCCTGTCCCCTCAGGCCCACACCAGCTAACCGTGTACTGTGGACCTCACTTTCATAAAATGAACCTGTCCTGACTCGCACCCTTGAGGAGTGAATGTATTTGCATTTCCAGGGAAGTTTTCTGGAACCACTAAAACCTCACCTCCAAAGCCCCATAGCCTGCTCCAAGGGCAGGAACCTTCCTTGGGATGCTTTTTTGGCATCCTTTACCTCAAATACTGCGGCTGCTGCCTCCTTGCAGGCTACTCTTCCCTGCCCAGATGAAAGCCAATCCTCATTCTTCTCCCTCTCTTGCCCAAGCTCTCTGCCAAGACCCCTGAAGTGAGGGAGGATCTGTGCCTTCAGCCACCATGAGTTAGGGGGAAAATGAGAAAGAGTTCTCATTCTACCTACGGCTCATTTTGGGGCCTTGCCTTGATTTCTGTCTCTGTGCGAGTCAATTTATTATTGATTGATGGAATAATTTCTAGAGTTATTAGAACAAATAAAACACATGCGCACACACACATAAATTCATCTCTACCCCTCCCAAACCACTGGCTGGCGAAATGAGTTCTATTTCCAGCCCTGACATCTTGCCAGTTTGTCATTCTCCTTCCTGGCCACATCAAGTTCCATCGGGTTTGAGTTTATTGGCTACATAGTGAAGTTTATGTTGTCACAGAAATTAGCCTTGATGGACAGGGATATGGCCAGGGGATCGGGAGAGCTCGGCAGCCTCATGGTGTTGGCATGGCTGACATGTTAGGGTGCCTGGAGCCCTCTCCAAGAAAAATCAAAGCTGGCCCTCTGCAGCAGCAAATGAGTGCAACAAGACACTCCTGAGGGACGAGAGCCTGGACGTGATTGTGAGCCGTCCAGTTCCCATTCCACCCTCCCACCCTCCCCTTCCTCCCCAGCCCTTCCAGTGCCCCCGGTGCCAGAACCCCTTCCCCGTGCAGCAGAGACAGGGCCGTGAGGCCTGAGGTTAAGCCGCTCTCTTCTACAGTTCGTGGTTAGCTTTCGTAGCTTCTTGGCTGTTTGACAATGTTGGATAATAATTCAATATTTCTTACTGAAATACTTGACCTTATTGTTAGTTTTTGTGACAAGGGGAATTTAAAGGAGCTGCAAAAATGCAAGCAAGTGTGGCTGAAAAAGTCCAGGATATGCCACTGAATAGTGAACAGTTTCTTTTTCTGACATCTATAAAATTAAGGTGAAAACAGGTCAACATTGATCTTGGCAAATGGGAAAGCCAGTTCTATTGTTAGCAAATGAGCTTCAGATATAAATGTAAGTCTGGTTCAATCAAAACCACGTTTGGTTTTAGAGACTAGTGATGTGCTTTCTATAAAAAAAGAATGTATTTATATAGACATACAAAGTAAAAATATTCTTTGGCCAAAAGGATCATTTTCTAAGTATCAGATCAACTTGTTGAAGTACAAGATGGAACTCCTTTCATTTTCTTCTGAAATTTGTAGGGCGCATGTTCCCAGCATATCCTCTTCTCCTTATTTTGAATTGGCAAGGGCTTTTGAAGATTAAAATCATATATTAAGAAAAATACTGCATTGCCTGATGTAGGGACTTTTTGCAGGCTGCTAGCTAGTGGCTGAGAAAGAAATGAAGTTATAGGATTCAAATATATAGCTCCCCAGACTTGGCCTGAGTCTTACAACCATTTTTATGGGTTCCTCTCAAGAGTCTCGCATGGCATGTTTGAGCTCACAAAGGAGGGACATTCGAGAAGCTGCTTGCCAAATCCAGATCATGAAGGGTCAGTTAATTTTAGCCTACTGGGCAGCTTGCTGATCTTATTTTCTCTCTGTCCTGGGATCATCTAAAGTCCTTGTCCTGCTAGAAATTTGGAACAATCATAGAATATCAGAACTACGTATTCTCCCACAACCACCCGTTAGCAAATGAGGAGACTAAGGTTCAAATTGAAATGTGTGCTGATTGATGGAGTTCTAGAAGGGTTTACTCCTTCTTGGGAGATTTTTTTTTTTTTTTTTACTTGAGGTGAAATTCACATAACATGAAATTAACCATTGAAAGGGAACAATGCAGTGGAGTGGCATTTAGTACATTCTCAGTGTTGTTCAACCACCACCTCTATCTCCTTCCAAAACATTCAAAATCACCCAGAGAGGAAACCCTGTACCCACTGAGCAGTTGCTCCCTATCCTCACCTCTAGATCTGTTTCAAATACAAGGACTTGATTAGCTTGATTTACAGAGTGTCCTGGTAGGGATTCACAATTTTAAATAAGTCGTGGCTATACTTTGGGATAGGACTGAGATGCGAGAGAGAGTATTTCTGATGGAGGGGGGGGCAGTGAAGGTCCTTGGCTGGGATTGGGGGTGGGACACAGGAGAGACAGAGTCTGGAATCTCATAGTAACAGAGAAGAGAATCAAAACCTTTCTGGACAGGAGGGGACCATCTTTGGGGCAGCTGCTCTTTTGGGGGCAGATTTTTGGTCTCCTGCTGAGGTGATGATCCCTTTAAAATTCTCAGCATTCTCACCCTCAGCACCCCGCACCCCATCTGAGAGGCGTCTTGTTCCTTTAATTTGTGTTGGTAGCCCTCCAAGTCTGGCACCAGGCAGTCCCCACTCACAAAGCCGGGAGGTAGGGTAGGCTCATCCATGTCTAGAAAGGGAGCTTTCCCTGGGATGCTAACTGCGAGCTGTCTCCTTCAATATGCATCATCCCCCCAGATAATCATTTTCAAATGGCAAACAATAATAAAAGCTTTCCTCTATTTTGCTTCCAAGTGTCAACGTATCTACACAGGCTGTAGATGTGTATGTAAATTCCCTGTTTAGAAAGAAAGAAGTTTAGGGAGCATGTGAATAAGTTCAGGGACGACTAAGAATTGCCTCAGGTTGCTTTCCAAACACACTGTGGGAGGAGACCTAGAGTGTGGTTCAGAGACAGAATAACCAGACTGTTTTTAATCCAAATCTGGAGATGGTCAATAGGTGGTCTCTCCTGAGGTCAGTTCCCTGTGAATCTAAGGGTAGCTTAAAGCTGGGACTGAGATAGGAGTAGGGAACCCAGAGGCCAGTTTTGGCTGCTGAAGATGTGTGACAAGATCCTGAAAGTAAAATTCCAAGTCTTTGATGTCAGAGGGCAGGGGAGGCTGACTTTCTCTTCTAGGTACATGTGTGTTCTGGGCTTACACAGAGTCTCAGCTCTCACTGTGATCCTTCTTCACGGAGTGTCTATTTTCCTTGAAGAGATTAGGGTGGGTGGGGTTAAGTAATTTAACTGGTAAGTAATTTCAACCATTTTTATATTAAAATATACATTAAAAAACTATGAAATACAGTACAAAATTCATAGGAGTTGTAAAGCTAAAACAGGACCTTAGAGAAATCTTCTACTTGTAGTAGGTCACTTTGGGCCAAACTCAGGCAGACTTCCCAGAGTCAAGGCGGCTAGGTGGCTGCACTGAGAAGTCCTGTCAGTGTTCAGGTTGTTTCCCCAGAGGCCTATGCAATGGTCGGATCTTGTAGAATTTTCTCCCCCATACCTTGTCCTTTCACTCATCCAACTCCATCCCCTCCCACAAACCTTTAGGCCCACCTCATTTATGAAGATTCCATTACCATTCTGACTCAATTGCTCAGTGTTAGTATACATAGCCTGTACTGTGACTTTGGCACTCTAATCCTCTTATATTCTCTTTCAGTTATCTATTGATGATTAACAAATTACACCACAACTTAGTGACTTAGAACAACAGCCATTTTATCACTCACAATTCTGTGGGTCAGGAATTCAGGCAGTGCTCAGCTGGGCGGTTCTGTTCCACAGGGCATCAGCTGGTAACATCCACTTGGCTGCATTCAGCTGGGGCTGAGTGGGAAAGCACAAGTACGCTTCCTGTACATGTCTAGTTTCTTGGTGTTCCTTCACATGGCCTTTCACTCCTCCCACATGGATAGCTTGGGCTTCCTCACCCCATGGTGGTCCCATGGTATTCAGAATTCTTACATGGCACAGGCTTGCAAGAGACACAAAAGTGGAGGAAGCTGCCGGTCTTTCAAGGTCCAACTTGGAAGAGGGGGTGGGCAGGGTTACTTCCAGTGTCTTCTGTTGGCCAAAGCCAGTCACAGGGGCCAGCCCAGAATCAAGCAGACAGGAATAAGAGGAGAGGCAAAGGATTTATGGTTATCTTTAAACTACTACATGAGGTTAAAACCCACCCTGTCTGACTTTGAAGCCTATGATACGAACCACTCTATAATGATTCCTCTAAGATATTACAGTTCTCAGTGACCTCTCTTAGTGCCAATTGCAATGGGACTTAGTAAACATCTGGTGATTATTTCAGGATTCCAGCATCAGTAACAGGTGTGCAAGGAGAAGAGATTTTGGGCATGAGGCATCCCTACACAGGCAGACACCTCCTCATCGAAACACAATGGTAAGAGGCATCATGGTAATAGAGAAAGTGCGCGCTTGGCAGGAAAAGATAAGTCCCTAGTATTTTGTTAAAGGAGTCATTATTTGCCTCCTTGAATCCCCATGTGTCAAATAACCAACAGTTGAGGGACCCTTGGTAAGGGGAAAATGGAAACGCACAACACTTAACAGTTTCAAGATCTGCAGGGAAGAGCTGAGTGGCAGGATTCCTCTAGACTTGCCCAGGGAACCCGGGGGCAGTCAGGCTAGACTCGATGGGGTCCGAAGAGCCACCCTTCCTGGAAAGCAGAGCAGCCACTCTCCAGAGAAAGAGGCTATTGTTTCTTGCCACTTTAAGTAGCTGATGACAGCACAAAGGAATGTAGTTAGGACCCTCCCTCCTATGGAGGATTAGAGACTGAAGAACCAGACTCTGAAAGCCTCTGGGCACAAGGTGTGGGAAACACTGCAGAGGCAGAGAGGGAGCCAGCGTTCCCTGGGGGTGGCAATGTTGATTCTAGAATTCCACACCTCCACCTCTCAGCTACACAACTCTCCCTCTCACTGGGCTTTGGTTCTCTCATATGCACAATGGGGTTCTCAGGATATTTTTTAACTATTAAATAAAATAATCTATATAAAGGATTTTTCATGGTGCTTGCCACGGGGTGAGCACTTAATAAATATTAACTTCTTTTTCTCCAAAATGTTAGCAAAAGGACTTTAAAAATAATTAAATCCAATTTGTGAATGACTACACTGAGGTCTGGAGATGTTAAAATGATTTGTCCAAGATTAAGGAACATATGAGTGAATCTGTGTCTCTTCCTTTTGGCCCAAGGCTCTTCCGTGGGCTCCACACGTTTAAGCCCCTCTAAAGATGTAAAAGATGCAAAAGATGCAACTCCTAATGGCCACGTTTTGCTTTTATTTTGGGGTAGAGTACTCCATGTCACCCTGAAGAAAATGGGGTGATCAGAAAAGAACACGTTAGCTTAAAAAACAAAATCAACTAAAACACCAAAACATTACAATCTAAAGATCTCTGAATAAAGCCATGCACTTTAATCTCATTAGTAAGTCCTTGTTCCTCTCTTTGTTTCAGTTTCTGTTTTATTATAAAAGTAATTTTAAAGATCAGAATTCAGACTTATTTTGTTAAAAAAAATAACTCTCTTTCCTGGCTGTCCCCCCTCGCTCCCCCTTCCCTGGCCAGTTCTACTCCAGACAACTTTTATGCATGTCCAACTTTGTGTCCCTCCTATCAACAAGTAGCAGTGGGAACTGCATGGATCCACCGACAAGAGGTCAGCATTTCAGTCTGTGAAATTCAGTTTTCCAGATGAGATGGGAGTCAGAGGCCTGGGTTCCATGAGACGTACCAGGGCCCTGGTATCTATCGCTGCACAAAGAATCACCCCAAAACTTAGTGGTGTAAGAGAACAACATTTTATGCTCGCAGATTCTGTGGAACAGGAATTGGAACAGGCACGGCAGGAATGGCTCATCTCCACTCTAAATATTTGTCACCTCAGCTGGGAAGACTCGAAAGGCACAGGGTGACTTGAAAGGCTGGGGGCTAGAGTCCTCTGCGGCATCTTCACTCACATGTTGGGTGCCTGGACCATCTCAGCTGAGACTGCCTCCACGTGGCCTCTACCTGGCCTCTCCAGGATGGCAGTCTCAGGGTAGTTAGACTTCTCCCATGGTGGCTTGGGCTCTTGAGAACAAGTGTCCCCGCCAAATTGGTGGGAGCTGCATGGCCTTTTATGATATAGCCTCAGAAGTCACATGCAATCACTTTTCGTCATACTCTATTGGTTGAAACAGTCATAAGCCCACCCACATTCAAGGAGAGGGGCTTCTGCCTCTGGAGGTGGAGGAATGGTTGTCAGAGAATTTGCAGCCAAGAGTCCACTGCCTAACAAAGGATTTTGTGCTGCTTCCAGGGAAGAGAGGCAAGCTAAGAAATGAGATACGGACATTGATGTATTGGATCTCTGGGGCATTTGGAAGGTTTACAGAGACAGAATAATTAAAAATGGGACTATCTTGGGTAATCCTGGGGGGAGCGTTTGGTTTTTAAGCAGTTTGCTTAAGATTTTCATTTGCCATATCTAAGAAATGGGGCTGCCACCACTTGCTTTTTAACTGGAGTGGGACTGCCCCAGCAGACACCAAGGGACCCCACTGCCCCGAAGCCCGCGTGGGAATGAACTGGACTTCGCACTGTTTTGTGCTGACAGCAGAGGAAATGGCAGTGCAGGGAAATCTCCCCAGGAGCCAAGAAGAGGGAGTAATGGCCTCATTTGGGGGAGGCGATTGGGCCCCACCCTCTGGCCTTCCCCCCACCTGTGTACATACCCAGAAGGAGCAGCGTTTGTATTGCATCCAAAGAGGAGTCTTTGAAGCCCTCAGAGATCTCCAGAGCAAAGTGCTGGGCGAGGTCAGGGATTCCGGAGGCCTGACTGGAGGGCGGGAGGCTGGGTGTGCGCCAGCCCGGCTGCCCCAGGGCTGCGTGCGGCTGGCGCGGTGCCCGCTCCCGG
Organism: Avahi laniger; assembly: GCA_963575035.1. Taxonomy (NCBI): domain Eukaryota; kingdom Metazoa; phylum Chordata; class Mammalia; order Primates; family Indriidae; genus Avahi; species Avahi laniger. The sequence goes on from CAUYSK010122631.1 coordinate 9,859, forward strand.
GCTGCAAGCGCGAGCAGCAGTGCGGTCTGGGCGAGAAATGGAAATCGCGGTGCTGCCCCCGCCTCCTTGTGCTCCCAGAGTAGCAGAAGGGGTGCGGGGCGGGGAAATTAGAGAGTCCAGAGCTTGCTTTGTGCTGGGCACCGGGTCAGGCACTTTGTATCATTAACCTGTCTCATTTAACCCTCACGATAATCCTACGAGGCAGGTGTTACGATTTCTATTTCACAGTTAAGAGATCAAGGTTCAGAGATGTTAAATATCTTTTATAAGATCACACTGGCAGTAACAGAAGACGCGGGAATTCCAAAGGGGCAGGTTTCCTTTGCCTTTTCAAAATCAGTATGGCCACGAGACGAGGAAGCCACCCTCTGCTCTTCTTTTTTTTCAGTCTCTGTTCCACTCTACACTTTTTCCTTTATTCTAAACTGCAAGATTTCCACCACCAGGCTTCTTGATGCTTGCAAAACCTAATCCCTTCTTAGGGACAAGAAGGAGTTTTCTGTAAAATGAATTTGAAGAAATGATGCCTTAGAGCTATGCTGTCCGGTACGGTCGCCTCTATCCACATGTGAGAGCACAGCTCTAAATAAAACTAAATAAAATTGACAAAATTAAATAAAAATTAAAATGCACTTCCCCAGTCACGCTAGCCACATTTCAAGTGTTCCAATGGCTACTCTGTTAGATGAAGCAGGCGTAGAATATTCCCATGATTATGGAAAGTTCTATTAGTGCTGCTTTGGAGAGTAAGTATAGGAAGAATTGTATTTTTATAACTAGTATTATTGCTAGTTTAATTAATACTTTTAGTGGTACTTAAAGTATTTATTTTCTCCAAGTCTTTCTCAGAGGTAAAATAATAGTCTATATTTTTACAGTACTTTGTAGTTTACAAACTCCATTCACATGTTTGATCTTATGTAATGCAATGGGCTTGCAAAGTCGGAAAGGTAATGATGTTACAAGTGAAGTAACAAGCGTTCCGAGAGTTTAAGCAGCTTGGCCAAGGTTTTATAAACCATGAATGGTAGAGCCTGGTTTCAACACAGGTTCTCCTGTTGTGCACCTTCCAAAGGGAGAATTTGTGTATATGATACCTAAAATTATCTTCCAGCAAATTATTAAATTAAAAGCTATTTATCATAACTAGGTGTGAGGGAGGATACATGTACAGTACATGGAAAGGTAACCAACAGTACCTAGTCAGGCATGACATATGTCAAATTAGTATATAAAGAGTCATTCATTCATTCATGTATTTCATATGAAATATGTACCATCTACTGTTCTAGACACCAGAGATAAGAAGGCAGATAAACAGTAAACTCAAAATAAATAACATCACATCAAGTTATGATAAGTGCTTTGCATAAACAAAACCAAAGCAGAGCCAAAGAGTGGGTGGGGATATTGTTTTAGATAGGAGTGTTGGGAAAGATCTTTTTGAAGAGGGAATACTTGAATCTGAAGAAAGTGGGGGAGTGAGCTGTAATTCCAGGGGAAACTGTTCCACACAATAGGAGCCATGAGTGCAAAGGCCCTGGGGCAGGCACATGCTTTATTTTTCTTCTTGCACAAACCGATTTTATGTTCTTTATCTGATTATATATTTATTGTCTGTTTTCCCACTTAAAATGCCCATGCTTGGCTCTAGAAACAGTGGGAAGGCATATGTGCCTGGAATGCAGTCAGAGTGGGGGGGCGGTGGGAGATGAAGTCAGGGAGTGGGCAAGGGCCAGACCATGGAGGACCAGTAGGCTGTGAAGGACTTTGGATTTTATGTTGAGGTGACTGGGGAAGCCATGGTGGTGGTGGATGGAGGGCGTGAGCTACCTTAGGTTTTATTTGTTATATTATTATTATTATTTGAGAAAGGGTCTCTGTCTGTCACCAGGCTGGAGAGTAGTGGCATGATTATAGCTCACTGTAGCCTCTAACTCCTGGGCTCAAGCGATCTTCCTGTTTCAGCCTCCTGAATAGCTGGGACTACAGTCGAGAGCCACCACGCCTGGCTAATTTTAAAATTTTTTTGTAGAACAGGGTTTCACTGTGTTGTTCAGGCTGGTCTCAAACTTCTGGCCTCAAGTGATTCTTCTGCCTCGGCCTCCCAAAGGGCTGGGATTACAGGTGTGAGCCCAGCCTGTTATATTATTTTTAATCCATTTTTTTTAACATTTTCAAACCTTCAGAAAAGTTAAGAGAATTTTACAATAAATATTCTTCATCCATATTATTCACCAATTAACATTTCACTGTATCAACATTTTCTTTCTCTTTCTCTGTGCATATATGTGTGTGTGTGTGTGTGTGTGTGTGTGTATGTGTGTGTGTGTATATTTCTCCCCTCAACCATTTTAAAATAAGTTGCAGATATTATGACACTTCACACCTAAATACCCATCATATATATCTAAAATGTGATGATCACACCCAGGAAACTTTGATAAAACAATATAATATACAATTATTTAAATTGCAAATTAATATATTAATATATAAAATAATATTAAATTACTAAATGGTAATATATCAAATTTCTCACATTGTCTCAAGAATATTCTTTATAGCTATTTAACAACAATTGTAGGATTCCGTCAAGGATCCCATATTGCATTAGCTGCCATGCCCCGTTAGTCTTCTTCATTTGGAATAGTCCTCTGCAGACAACTCAGTGGGAGCAAAGGCTTGAACGTCTGAGAAGAGGACCCTTTAGGAGGGGCTGTGGGAGGAGAAAAGATGGTTTAAGAAGGGAGACTGGCACCAGATGAGGGAGATTTTAGGTACAAAGCTAATGATCCGGGCCACAGGAAGCCACTGAAAGTTTTTGACGAGGACCCAGTGAAAGCATCATTCTAGCACGGTTTGCCTGGCTGCAGGCTGCAGAAGGGATTCATGCTGAGAAAGCCCTCATGGCGAAACATGTGGCATTTGTGTCTGCCCTCGTCCTCTCCCCAGCCCCACCTACTCTTCCTTCCTTATTCTGGTCTCCAAAGCACACTGCTATTACCTACGCCTCTCTTCCTCTGCTTCTGACAGTATTTACTCTATCCTCTGTTTCTCTTCCTCTTCTTTCTTTCTGACCTTCTCCCCACCCCCCACTCTTTCCTTCAGATCCTTCACCTAGAAGTGAAGGAGTGAGCTAGCATCCAAGCTAGCCTGTTGGCTCCAATGGATGGAGGTGGGTCACCGCATCCGTCATCCAGTGTTTGCCATTCTCATTCTGTCTGCCACGCTACATGCCAATGGCGCATATTGCTAAATGATCCCGAGTCTCCCACTAAATCTGGATTAGGTGTCAAGATGCTTAATTGCATTGCAGGTGGGCAGTTGAGATGAGCACCTACAATGTGAAGCTTGAGCCAGAGGGAATTTGGGATCTTTGTCAGGCGACTCTGCAGAACGATGGGGCAAGAACACCTGGCCCGAGCGTCCTCAGGTTACAGTGGTCCCCTCTCCCATAACTTTGAGAGGAAAAAGTAAAAGCCCCAAACCCAGCCACATTGTAGTTGCCAATTTTAATCCAGCGTCCTGCCTCTGCAAAGGTCTTTCTTACTCTTCCCGCTGCTCCTACAGGCTGCCTCCCACAGCCGGGAGTCTGGAGAGTTAGAAAGCTTCAGTCTCAGCTGCTGTCCTCCAACATGGAGCCGTGGTTCTGCTGTGTCCTCGCCAGGCACGCCAGTGCTTCCAGTGCAAGTTTTCTCATGGGCTACTGGCTGCCACTTTTGAGGGCAGGGCAGGAGGGAAAGCCTGGTCCACAGTGGGGTCCTACACGTGCATAGCAACCAGGACGTTCAGGGAGAGCCCTTCCTTCTGCAGCCTGGTCTGGGAGTGGCCCAGGCTGGGAGTGCAGCTCTGGCTGGGAGGGAACAGCACGGCAACTGAGCCTTGGACAGGTGGAGTTTGTAGGAGCCACTCAAGGCCCGCCAGGTAAGCTGACTACTCTGCTGTTTCTCACAGTGATACCTGCAAATGCTGGCAAATGACTAATAAGTGGCTCAGGAGAAAAAAAAAAAAAAAAAAAAGAAGAAGAAGAAAACAAAAGCCCTTATTTATAACATTTGTCAATTTCCGTGATGTCAATATGGTCAAATTCGAGCCATCAGTGTGACATCACTAAAACCAGAGTGGAGAAGGGATGTGCACAGTTGGCTCCCCCAAGCTGGTGCGAGCTGGCTCCTGCACGCCTCTTCTTTCTGCCTGTGCGCGGTGCCTGAGGACCTTTTCTTCAGGGGAGCCTGGAGGGCCTGGAGCCCCTTTGTGATTTTTGAGCCCAAATGGAAACCACAAATGAATTTTCCAGGCTACACTTGGGAATGGCTTGTGGTGTGAGGTTATGTTGCCGAAGTTGGGGGCTTTGTTGTTTTAAGTTGTTTCAGGTTTGCTAATCTCACTACACTCTATGTGTTCATCGGAATGTGTGTGCTGGTCACCACTGTAAATGGTCACTGCTTCTGCTCTCTTTAAGGCAGAGCCTTCACGGTAAGCTTCAGCAATGTGATGAAAAAGAATAATAAAAGGTAAAGGAGAAAACTTGGCTAATGGTGAGAGTTCTTGTGCGTGGCAAGGGTCACTGGTAGCAAGCTTTTCCCTGAGAAAACTAGGTGTAATTTCTGACGGTGCACAGGCTTTGGAATTAGGTAGATATAATTTGAATCTTTCATTGACCTTGGGCAATTGTTACCCTCTTTGAGCTCCATTCTCATGTCTCGCATGTAAGATCGTGGTGATGATTACATGGGATGATGTGTATAAAGTATAATGTCTGACACACACATGACACATACAAAGGGCCTAGCACAGTATCTGGCACAGAGCAGCTAATTAATTCTCGGCACTTCCAACAGAAAGAGCAACGGGCCATGAGTGGACATGGAAGCCACCCTTAAGCCACGCTTATGAGGAGAACCCAAGAGGAACTGCTGAAAGGACAGAGGGCGGGATGGGGTGGCGTGGCAAGCCCAGCAGCGGAGAGGCCACCCAGTCCTGGAATTGGGGCCCTAATAGTCACCACTGTCTTGTGGCTTTGGCTTCCTCGTCACCAAATGGTGGTGGTAGTAGCACTAGATGGCTGATTTCTGAGGGGAAACAAGGAGGGAGAGAAAAGTCCCCATGAGCTATTTTGTTTGCCAAGCAAAATATAAATTAAGAACCCTGCATCTAGCCTGGGTAGTTAGCTGTAGACCTGTTGGATGGAATTTTCTACAATCTTAGAATCTATAGAAGCTAATCATGGTCTAGGCCCTCTCTTCAATATTCTTTGACAAAAATTGAATTGATATAGGAGTAGCATGTTGGCATAGAATGAAATATGACATTTATGACATTTCATAACCAAGCAAAACATAAAAAGCAGATGATGAACTAGAGAAAGCCAAAAAGGATAGGCAGGAAAACACCCCTTGAAACACGAGCCAGGGAGGGTTAGGCCTGAAATGACAAAAGATCTGAGCTTCAGAGAGTCCATGTGTTACCTTGAGAACCAGTTAGTAACACAATAAATGAGGCTGTGAGCCTGGGCAGGGACAGCCATGACTAATGGAAGCAGGTGGCCTAGAAACAAAAGCACCGTTCCTCTCAATGCATTCCTGGGCAACCTAGTGTATTTGGAACCAGGACAAACCTGAGGCTGAGCCACAGGCCAAGATGAGCCCTCCGGGGCATGCCAGGTGTACACTGAGCATGCTCCTCCCTACTGAGTTACAACATCCTGCGGGTTCACACCAGCCTCCCTGTGCTCCCTGCACAACCCACTGTTCAGGGAGCCTGCCCTGGGGGTGGGTCCTCCCTCACAGTGAAGGTCACAGACACCTGCTGCACTAGGCACCACCAATGAGGGTGGGAGGGAGCATGGAGAAGCCAAATGTGTAGGAAAAAGACCTCTTTCTTAACTCAGACTGATGGATCCCTGAGTACCAGCTGCAGACAAGTAATAAAGAAAAGTCAACAGGTTAAGGAGGAAGGAGGGAAGTCCTGATGCGTTGGAAGGCCTCCTCATTCAATGTGGGATGCTGGGTGGCGTTCTCTGTTAACAGCCTGGGTTCTCAGCACCTCTCTGCCCTGGCTAACCTTGCTACCAGGGCAACTCCCTTCATAGTCTTGAGACTTTAGCTTCCAGATTAACAAAATGGTGATGGTGGTAGCCCTAGATAGTTTGGAAATGCCTGTCTAGTTCCCTAATTCCCTTTTTTGCCAAGGCTGGCTTCTGAGCGGAATGCAGGAGTGAGCTAGAATCCAAACTAGCCTGTTGGCTCATATGGATGGAGGTGGGTCACCGCCTCCATCATCCGATGTTTGCTATTCCCTTGTCAGATCCAGTGGAGAATGGCTGCGTCTTTTCTCGCCACCATTTCCGGCCTACTGTGGGACAGTCAATACATCGCATTCACATTCTGTCTGCCACACTACACGCCAATGGCACATATTGCTAAATAATCCCTGGTTTCCCCCTGTTGAATTAGATGTCAAGGTGCTTAAATGCATTGCAAGTGGGCAGCTGAGATGAGCACCATGCCTGGACATGTGGCCATGTTCTTATATTTGGACTGGAAAAAAAGGGACCTTGAGAAGAGTTCAGCCTTGGAAGGACTCCTGCAGTGACCCTCAAAGTCAGATTTCAGGCCTGCTAAAAGCTTCCTTCTCAGGGGACCCTTACCCACTTATCAAGTGACTCCTTGCTCATGGGGTCATTCAGTCCCACTATAATGTTTTTAACCTGTAACATGGAAATAATAGTATCTGCCTTACCTTCCTTGTAGGATTTCAGGGGAGTGCTTGGAAAAATAGCAAGTGTGAAGCAGCTATAGGGTTATTAATAACGTTGCCATTGTACATTTTGATGGATGAAATTTTGATAATGGGAAGGCCCTCCTCTCCCCACCCTGGCCACAAGATCTGTTCCCAAAAGTACATCTCAGTCCACACTCCAAAGACGTTTCTTGGAACCTCATCTTCGTGTCATTCACCCAATGAAAAGCTCCCCTGGCTTTAAGAGGGCACGAAAGTTCATCACAACATTTGCCGTCAATAAAAACCCAGTTCCTTCCACGTGGAAAGCATGACTGCTGTTGAATAGCTGCTGAGCGATGGTACCCAAACGATGGGAACACAGAAAGAGGAGCATGCACAAAGCGGAACTTCACAGGGACGCCGCATTGCAAGGATGGAAATGCCGGCGTCAGAGGGAATGAGTTAAGCAGGGTGGCGTCCACGTGCCTTCTCCAAGCAGGGACCACGGTGAGGAGAGCAGTGGCGATGAGAGGCGGAGAGAAGCAGCGGGCGGCAATGGGAGCGTCAACGCTGCCTGTCAGATAAATCACCGAGGAGGGTGGCTCACCGAGAGTGACAGTGACAGCCCACAGCCCATGGCTGCTTTATGGCCAGCCCTCTCAGTCCAGGAATTAGTCAAAAGTTATCTTCTGGAAAGTTCTGTCACAACAGCTGGTGCCTTTACAATTAAGCTCCTCTGGCCACACAGGACTGCTGGAGCTCACTGGAGCCACATCCACACCTGAGGGACAGAAGCTGGGCCAGAACAGTAAGGCAGCAGCCAATCTCGAGGCTCCTAGAGAAGCTCCGCTCTTTTGGCGCCCACCTGGCTGCCTGTGAGCCTTCCTGGCCAGGACATCCTGCCCCTCTTGAACGCAGCTCTTCCCTCTGCCACTTCAGGTCCCACCCACCTTCTGGTCTGGCCGCTCATGCGCCCACGCTACCAGCCCACCCCTGTGCCATTCCAGGCTGACCAGAAGGGATCGGTGCAGGTCAATGTGGGGCACATAGAATAAGGCTCTAAAGAAGAGCTGGGCTTGAGCATGGCTTTATCCACTGCTTGGTGAGCCTGGGGCCAGTTGCTGAGCTTTTCAGCCTCGGTTATTTCATCTGTTAAATGGGAATGATTCCTCCTTCATGGTTGAGTGCAAGGAACAGATGGTATTAAGTAGTGGGTCGCCCCATGTAAAGAGCTATACATACATGAGGTATTGGTAGGGTGACCACACTCCTGGTTTGCTGGGACAGACTCTGTTTAGGACTGCTGTCCTGGTGAAATCAGTAATGGGCCCATTTCATTCCCAAAAGTGCCCTGGTTTGGGTGATATGTTACATCCCCCTGGATATGTAGTTACTGACAGATGGAAATCTGGAGGGAATAAATGAGGCTGGGAACTCTCCCCAAATGCGTTTAGATCCTCAGAATCCTTGTCCCTTCCTCCTCTGTTGCAGCGCAAAACTTCACATCCGTCAGTCCTGATTCATTTTCAAAATAAGAATTCTTCAGTTAGTCCATTAAAAGAAATAACAGCCCTGTTTTAATTTCAGCAACGGCCTTGGAATGAAAAGACTACTAATTACTCCAATTAACCAAGCTCATTAAGTGCACATGTTCAAACGAATATAAAGATACCATCAATCTTGGTCCTGAAGTTCTGGAGATGCTGGAATGCATAAACATTCCGTGGAAGAATTGTGACTTAGAGAAAACGCAAACAGAGCAGCCTGTTTGTTTGCACGACTGCCTACTTGTGGAGAAACAACCAAGAGCCCTGGAAAGACATGAGGGTGTCTCCCCCAGTTTATGTTTGCAATTATTACCCAGAGGAGACGGAACAAAGAAGTTCCTATTTATAACCAAAGTCCAAAGGGGATTGGGGATGGGGGAAAGAGGCTTAATCATGAGAAAACACAACCACTATTGGCACTAATAAAATAAAATAAAACTGCAGTTTATCAAAAGAACAAACTGTCTTCAGGAAAAATAAATAACTCCTTCCATTTCCCGACTTCATATACAAAGTTCTTGAATACCACCGTTCTTACCAGCAACAAGAGCCATGGTGGGAGTTGCCTAATTTGAAGGGAGCAGAGGACTCTTCTGTGGAAGCCGGATCTGGAGCCGGGCAGGCACAAAGACTTCCGGCCGGGTGTGCTCAGTACTTGGAACCAGCAAAGCCAGGGAAGGCCACGTGCCTTTGTGGGCACCTCTAGCCTCTCGGTCATTTCTCAGAGCTCTCTCGGGGAGCAGGACAAAGCTCAAGAACAGTGTTGGCTACTCAGAAAGGCGTCTGGCTAATAATGTACAAATGGCCTCAAGGTTTAGAATCCCACCTTGTGTTGGAAGAGATGGGATGCTGGTGAGCGCGATGCTATCCCCACCTTAGCACACGGTACCTCCCTCACACTATGGTTCATTCTCTCTTTTTCCTTCCCTCCCTCCTTCCCTTTCCCTTTTTCTCTCCCTCTCTCCTTTCCCCCCTCATTCATTCACTCTTTCACTTATTCATTATTTATTCAACAAATGCTTTCAGGTTTTTTAGGACTGAAATAATGTTTTATCTACACTCAATGCTGTGAGCACAAGGAAGCAGTTTCTTGCCTCAAAGATCTTACAGTCTTGTTTGCAGAGATAAGACTTCCTCTCCTGACATTTTTATTTTGATCACTGTTAACAATTTTCATAATAGGCCAGGCTTTTATTTTCCAAATTCATGAGGATTCCTTCTCTCTCACCCCCTCTATTCAGTCCTATTGATTCTACTTTTCCTCTATTTTTTTCTATCTCTTCTTTTCTTTACATTTCCACTAGTATTTCTACAGAAATAGCTCTCTTTATCTTCTCTTTAAAAAATGAATTTTTAAAATTAAGTATTAAGTTAGTACATTGGACAACCACTGTGCCAAGTAATTTCCATATTATCATCCCATTAACCCTCACAACAAACCTTTAGAAAGTCTGTTATTGTCATCCCATTTTACAGATAGGTAACTAAGGCTTGGAGAGGCTAAGTGACTTGTGCGTCATACAAGTGGAGCTCTAGAAGGCTTAGGGAATGGCCAGCTTGGATACCATTCTGGAGACACTGAAGATGGTGATAAAGTTGCCTCCATTTTCAGGTAACCCATTCCTTTCGGCTGCTTAAGATCTCATATCTAACCACTGGACAGTGTGGCTCCAGGAAGTGCCTGGTCTAGGGCACAAAGGATGCACTTGCTAGCTCCGTTTGAGGGCCCATGGCATGGTTGGGGTACTCTCCTGTCCCTTCCAACAATTTATCTGAAAGTCCAAGTTCATTCCAGATCCTCTAATGTTGTGTGCCGGGAATGGGGAGGATCCTTGGAGAACATGCAAATGAACATTTTTTTTTTCATTCTTATCAAATTCACTTGTGTTTTAGGAGGCTCTCAAAGTCATAGTGGTGATTCATTCTCAAGGAGGGGGTCACTATTTTGCATGGATTCTCCAGAACATGCAATAGGCAAATCTCTGCCCAGAGCAGACTAGAGTGGGCATTGTTATCACCATCATTAAATAATTTTTGCCTCTGCCTTCAGTTTCGCTCAGTTGCTCTTACTACCACTGACCTGCAGGAACCAGAATGGTCAAGTTCTGCTGCTTCTTTCCTTTTAGATTTACCCATTCCTTCTATCCTGCATTTATCACACTGGCCCAGACAAACATTTTGGTTGTTTCAGTTTATTTTTCTGACTCTAGTCTTTGTCTCCTGATCTCTCAATCCATCTTGAACTTTACTCCCCAAATAATATTCCATTTTCAAGTCCCTTCCGACTCAAAAATCTACAGTATCCCATTGCCTATTTTTGAGTTAATTGTAAAAAAAATTAAGTTACTTATTGTCCCAAATTCAAATAATACAGAAGTATATAAAAGAAACTATCTAATATATATATGCATATAAATACATACACACACTGAGTTATTCATTACATAATGACATTTTAGTCAATGACAGACTGCGTATTTATGATGGTGGTCTCATAAGATTACAATGGAGCTGAAAAATTCCTGTTGCCTAGTGATATGTATTCATCATTACATTGTAGAGCAACACATTTCCTTTTCTATGTTTAGATACACGAATGCTTACCATTGTGTTATAATTGCCTATAGTATTGAGTACAGTAACATGCTGTACAGGTTTGCAGCCTAGAAGCAATAGGCTATACCATGTAGCCTAGGTGTGTAGTACACTATCCCATCTAGGTTTCTATAGGCATAGTCTATGATATTTGCACAACAAAGAAGTTGCCTAATGACACATTTCTCAAAACATATCTCTGTTGTTAGTGATGCATGACTTTGTGTGTACATATATATATTTTTCAAACTAAAGGATTGGTCTTTATTTTGAGATTCTTTTTATCTTCTTTGTTAACTTTAAAGTTTGTATCAATCTAGTTCATCCATATGCTAAATAAAAGTTCATTCAAATAAATAATAGAAGTCTTATAATGAAAAAGAAATATCTTCTTGTTCCATGCTTCAAAAGCACAGCTTGTTGAATCAAAGTCAAAAGTCTCGGCTAAAATTTTTAAAGCCTCTGTGACCTGGCTGCTTACTTTCTAAACTTTGTTTCCACTTCTCAACTTGGATCAACTACTCCCTCCAGGATCAGACTCTTGTCTGATTGTCTTTGTCTTTTAATTGGAGAGTTTAGTTCATTTATGTTATTTGTAATAGCCAAAGTGTTTGGATTCATTTCTACCATCTTATTTTGTACTTTCTAATGATATTTATTCTTCTTTCCCTATGTTTCTTTGTTTCTTTTTCTTTTTTTTCTTTTGGTTCCTTATTTTGCATTGATTCCATTCACCCCATCCTCAATGCCAATTTTTCCCTATATTCCAATTCCTTTAATGGTCACTCTAGAAATTTTAATATGCATATTTAACATAATATAATTGAAAGTTAACCAATATATTTAAGCTCTTTCATAACAATATAAGAAACAAAGAACTCTTGAATTCTAATTGCTTACTCTAAATTTTGTATGCAGTTGTCCAGGATTTTAATTCTCTCTTCATTTTTTTAAATCTATAGATTATATATTATTGCTGTTTTATACCATAAGTGTTTGTTTAGGTTTACCTTTATCTTTGCTCATTGACTCACTTGCATTTCAGACCTACCTTCTGGAATCATTTCCTTCTTTTTAAAATGCATGCCCTTTAGAAGTTTCTACAATGTGGTAGTAAAGTCTCTCAGTTTGTGATAGTTTGAAATTGTATTTCTGTGACCACCATTCTTTTTTTTTTGGAATGATAACTTTCTTTGTTATAATTCTAGATTGTTAGTTATTTGATAATAGTTGGTTGACATTAATACATCTAATTTTCCCTGCTGCTCTTGAGAATTCAGCTGTCACTTTGACGTTCTTTTTAAGATAATCTGCCTGTTTTTTCTGATTGCTTTTAAGATCCTCTCTTTGTCTTTGTTGTTCTGTAGTTTCACTATGGTATGTCTAGGGATGGTTTTTAAAAATTTATTCTGCCCAGGATTCTATGGACTATCTCCATCTGTGTACTGTTGTCTTTCATTAAATCTAGAGAATTCTCAGCCATAATCTCTTTTATTATTGCTTCTGCTCATTCTCTTTATTTCTTCCTATAGAACATTCTCACTCTATTCTTCAGGTTTCTTAACCATTTTCATATTTCTCATTGTTTTTCTACTACCAGATTCTGTGTAGTCTCTTCAGTATTGCAGTTCATCTATTTTATCTATTTATTGAAATTCTAATTTCAATTATCATATTTTTTATTTCTAAATTTCTGTTTTGTTCTTTTTTAAATGTGGCCAATTTTGATAGTCTCTTTTTCCTTTGCTGTAGTTTCAATATCCTCTTGTATTTTTGAACATATTAAACATACTAATTTTATATTCTATGTTTGAGTAATTCCATTATCTATGGTCTCTGAGGATCTGACTCTAGAGTTTATCGTTTCTTCTGACTCTCACTCAGGATGGTTTATTTACTTGTTTAGTGATTTTTGTTTAATGAGCTCAATTTCCTTGTAACTTAATACGTGGGAATGCTTTGAGACCCCGTTTAAAAGTATTTTCTTCTAGAGGGTATCACCAGTTGCTTGAAGGTATCACCAACTTGGAAACAATTTAACTTTTCAGAGTTTTCTCTCAGCCACACTGGTGGTGTATATTCAGGCCCCTCGTGAAAGTGCAATCTGTAATTAGAAATGGGGAGGGAACTTTTTCTTTTTCTTTTTGCTCTACTCAGAGAAAAGGCCAATCTGGGCATGCATTTCCATCTTCTTGTTCTGTGGGATAGGTATTTTTCTAGTTTACTTAGTGAGAATGTTGCCCTTCAGTGATCTTGGCTTTGTTTGTGCATCTCCACTCTGGCATTTTACACATCTTGGGCTTCAGATTTTGTCCGTCCTATTTCTGGTCACTTATGGGGCTCAAGAAATTACCATCTAGCTAGATCTGTTATACATTTTTAAAAGTTTTTATATTTTAACTGGTGCTCTGAGGGATTCTCTGAAAATCTAGTCTACCTTATTGTCAAAAAGACAAAACTTCACTTTTTTTGCATTGTGATATTTGGAAAATTATATCTCTAAGCTTTAGCTTATTTCATCAGTAAGGTGGAATATACCTATATCATTAAGATTTTTGTGAGGATTAAGCAAAATACTACATATAAATGCCTTCCATGTAGAAGTGTAATAAATGCTGGTTGTTACTATTACCACTACTACCATTCTGCTAATACTATTAGTACAACCTGTTACCAACAACACAAAAGGAGCCGCTATTCCATGGGAAAATCAAAAAGCTGTGTGATTAAAATAAAAACAATTAATTTTAAAAATAGTTAAAATTTCAACTTTCTAAACATATTGCTTATGTATATTATGTTAGAGAGGGGCTTTTTTTTTAAAAACAATCCACCATGCTGAAGTAGCTAGTAATAACAGACATGAGCCCTGTACTCTGAGCTATACCTGTGATAGTGGTATGTGTGTGGGCGTGAAGCTAGGCTCCGGTCGATACCCAATGCCAGGGTTCATAGTAGAAAAGAACACTTTCGTTCTGTGCAACATGGGTGGGAAACCTGAAAGAACACCATTTATTGCAAGAAAGGTGCTACACATGCACAACGAAGTGTTATATTTATTATTATTATTTCTATTTTAAATTATTCATTGAAGAAAGGTATGGCAAGAATTTTTAATGAAACCCAGAGTCGAACTGGGTTCAGAACCTGAAGGGGAATGTGGTAGTGTTCTGACTGGGATGCAGGTGACCTTGAGCAGGTCAAGTAACCTCTAACAGCCTCATTCTCCTCAATGCAGAATAGTGGGACTGTGTGGTTTTAGGGAACATCTACATCTAAATTCTGTGATTCTCATCTCTTATTCTCATCCATATCCCCTGGGCTCCCTAGTTCACTAACATCTAAGACCCCAGTCACAGCTGTGCAAAAGAATATTGTTGAATCCAACAATGTGTGCTCAGCGTGAATTGTTCTCTAAAGCAAGAGACACTAATCAGGGCCACAGTAGGAACATGTGGCTTTGACCTCCCCAGCTTGATGAGCTGCTCCTCAGTCTCGGATGTGTGGTTGGAACATGCAGGGCTACAGCAAGATGCCATAACTGCCATCTAAGGAAAGAAGCAGTTGGAACTGATAGCCTGTGAGTGAGGTTAGCCATGTGCAAAAGCAGGCCACACCTAGAGATAGTTTGTAGTTGTGTCTCTAAAAAGACTCAAAAAATAGCTTGATCCTGGAAAGGGGGCTGGGCCACATCCCCAAGCCTGGAATGCAATGCCAGGGAGCGGAACTGCAGTACTGGAGCGTGACCTGTTAGAAGAAGGGGATGGCTGAAGAGCCAGGGTCTCTTTGGAATCTGAGAAAGCGTGGCTTGAAAGCAAAGGCATGTTTCTGTTGATAGGACATATTGAGAAAGGACAACTATGATAGAGGCAGAAAGAACTAGGTTCCAAGCGTGGCTCTGTGGCTGTTATGTGTTCAGAGCCTCTCATCTCCAGGGGAGGCCAAGAGCAAGGGCATGGGGCTGCCCTGTCATGTTTCCCAAACTTCAGTCATTTGAACATCACGCCGGCCCTCTTATTTTCTTAATATTTGTATTTAAGTTGATTTGTTTTTTTTTTTTATCAAAATGTTTATTTAAAAGGAAGCTTTCTGTCACTATCAGATATAAACACCGGCACCGCTTGCCACAAGTAGAAAATAATCACACACACACCCATACCCCACAGGATGAAAACAAAGCAATGCTGTTAAGTCCTAGTTAGGCTCTATTGTCCGTGGAAGTCTCTGGGCTGTTAAAGAAAGATTAGCAAGTGTTAGCCTTACCAGCACACTCCGCCTGTCTTCTTGGAGTAATAGAAAGATTGACAGGGGGTGACAGCAATGGGCAAAATTAGTCGAGTCCCTCTTTGCATGTCTTGTGACCAACACCTCCAAATCATGTGAGAGAAGCATGCCTCTTACTTCCATCCATTTTCCATCTGAGGACATCAAGGCTGAGAGAGAATAAACTAGTTGCTCGGAGCACACAGCTGGTTAGGGGGGTAGACAACGGGAACCAGAGTGATTTGACTCCAGAGCTGGAATTCCTCCCCACAGGACTCTTTCTTCTCTTCTGGGGTCCTCAGGGTAATTTAATGTCTTGACTTCATGTCCGCTGAGAGCATCCGAGGCACTGCCTCAAAGCATTCCCTGCATCCTGAGTCTCGGGCATCTTACGTGAAGGTGCACAGTAAGGCCGTTCCCTTCGTCTGCCTGCAACTCTCCTGTCCCCTGCACACACTGTCCTGAGCTTGGTTCCAGCCTACAAAGATGCTCGAAACACTCACCATGCTTCTCCGATGATTCCACAATTTCCAGGAAACCTCCCAATGGTGACTTGCTTTCCATAGTGGACTTTCCAACCAGGGGAGAGGATGAACCCATCAAATGACGATGGTGCTTGATTTTTGGTTCACAGATGTACCTCCATGACTGGTACAGGGCCCTCTATAAACATTCACTGAATGAATGAGTATAAAGTTATATTTCTAATAATAATACTA
The DNA here is from genome assembly GCA_963575035.1 of Avahi laniger. Classification (NCBI taxonomy): domain Eukaryota; kingdom Metazoa; phylum Chordata; class Mammalia; order Primates; family Indriidae; genus Avahi; species Avahi laniger. The sequence goes on from CAUYSK010122631.1 coordinate 25,709, forward strand.
TTAATAGTAAAATGGCTACATTATGAAGCTCTGTGCTACACATGACTTGGTACTAAATGTTCCTTCTCTGTTATCTTATTTCCTGACAACCCATGTAGTGAGTACTGTTGTCCTATTTTACAGATGAGGTTGGAGGTTGAACAGCCAAGTGACTATGTGATCCAAATCCTGTGAGTGCTCCCAGCCCTCACACGTGCCGTTCCCATCAGACTTGCCCACGGGGCTCTGAGTTCTCGGTTAGCAATGGTCAGGCCCTTTGAGCACCAGCTCTGACTTTATTGGCCAACCAAGTGTCTAGGCTGCAAATCCCATAGCACAGTGTGGAGTTCACAGGCTCTGGCTTTGCTCTCAAACAGGCCTGAGTCCAAATCTTCTTCTGCCACTACTGACCACGTCACTCGAAGCAAGCTGCCCAATTTCCCTGGGCCCCAATGTCTTCCTCTACAAACAGAACATTACGGAAGACAGCACATGGAAAGCACTTTGCACGATGCGCTTAGGGCCTGGCTGGCATCCAGTACAAGGTGTTTATTGTTAGGGAGTGGAAGCAAAGCGGACCTGAACTGGGAAGGAGAGGTCATTTTAGAAGGAAAGCAAAACTGGAAGCAATGTTCTTTCTGTTTCTTTGTAACTTTGGTGAATGTGTCAGACGAGGCCTCCAGGTGCCAATTTCCTCCTTTCTCAGAAACACCCCAGTGAGAAAACTCTCCCACCCCAAGCACCCCCAGAGTTCAGCACCCGCGGTTGTTTGATTCACATCCTGCCGAGCCGAGTGGCCCACCCCGCTGCCCACTCCCGAAACGGCCTGCTGAAGCTGCGGCTTTTTAGGACATTCATTTCCTCACGTGGGGTGGCAGCCAGAGCGGGTGGGACACCTGAGGGCACAGGCGGCAGCCGTGAAGGAGCACGGGGCAGTGGGAGGGCGGCCTGGAGGCTGCAGGGAGGAAGGGGCAGAGACACTTCGAATTAGCCCTGAGGCTCAGCCCTTCTAACCTGGACGCCGGAAGGGCACAGCCCTCCTCCAGCTCCTTGTTCCTGGCATTCAAGATCACGTCCACTGTGGACTGTGGGGTCCGAACTTGAGGAAACGCTGTTAATGGAAGGTGGCGGCTCTTCCTCTTCCATCCTCCTTGCCCACACCTCCCCCTGCCTTCCAATCACTGCACCAACCCTCACTCGCCTGTTTACTTGGTTTTGTGGTTTTTAACTTAGATGTGGTTAGAGAGAGGTGGGGTCAGAGGACAAGCTCTCCACCCCTCTTCACATCCTTCCCCGCACCGTGTCCTACCTGGTCTCAGAGATCAGAACACGATACTCTTGGCAAAACAGATGGGGAAATTCTGATTCGGTTTCTCTGGGGTGGGGTCTAGGTATTGGTATTGTTAAAGGCTCCCGGGTGATGGAGAGCCACCGGTCTAGTTACTGAAGGAATGGGGTGACTCATTGTACTTAGAAGGCAAGTCAGTGGGGAGAGGTTGGGCGTGGCCATAGTAAAAGTTAGCATTTCTCATTCCTGCAGAAACATCACCTCAGGATGACTTGACTATCTAGAGTCTTTTGACAAGCCTCACCGAGCTTATTTCCACCACTTCATGGATGTGGACAAAAGGTATATGTTGTCTGGCTCATTGCACACCTGCCAAAGTGACATGCTTAGCAAACCTCTGAGAGAACTAGGAAGTGATGACACCAATGAAACGACTTAGCCCAGGTGCTGGTGGGCACCTTACCACGTCGGTAAGAGGAACCAGCCAAGACCTGAAACCTCTGATGATCAGGTCATTCCAGAATTCTCCAGATGTTACTGAACCAGTAGGTGTGCCTTAAAATGATAAACTCCACCCAATTCCATCTGCCAGATCCTGGAGGCCATCTTAACCTACCAGGAGAGGCTGGAGGGCATGAATGCCACTTAAAGAGAGGACAGAGCCAGTGCTGCTTCTTGCCGACATATTTATAGAAGATATTATGGGCTTGGAGCCTCAGGGAGACTCTGCGGGAAGAAACGAGGAAGTTTAAGATTTTAAAGAAAAGGATGGGTTACTTGGTGGGCAGTGCTCATGTGGTGGGGTTGGGCAGTCAGCGTGACAGGGGTGCAGTGTCAGAACACGCCAGGCGCACACGTAGCAGACCTGCAGGGCTCTCAGTTATGAAGAGCATGGAACAGCCAATCAGTGACAGAGATGTCCTCCTCATCCTCACCTGCCTCCCTCCACCCCAGTCTCTTGGTCTCAGGTGCAGACTTGAACTCCACAGTTTGCAGCACAGTGGTCAATAAGGGGAGCCTTTGTTGTGTTATTTATATTTTCCCTTCCCCAGCAAAATTGCCATATCCAAGATTTATTATCCTCCAGCAATTAGCAACCTTAAAGATGATAGAACATGAAATACCATTCACAATAGCAGCTAAATCCACAGCATACCTGGGAATTAACCTAACAGAAGATTGCCCAAACTTTCTTGAGAAATTTAAAAAACTCTTTTAAAGAATGTAAAAGTAAAAGAATGATATTATAGCATAATACCTTTAATGTAAATTAAAACACATATCCTCAGCAAATACTCTTGCTCTCTTGAATACTCAACCAAAATAGGCAAAATCTCCACATACTCCATGGTGCTTAGCTCAATTCCTTGCATGTAGAAGGCGCTTCGATATATATATATTTTTAATTTTTACAGTTTTTATTTTTGTAATACATGTTTCTCTAAACATCCCCTTAAAAATAACATTTATACATTATGGAGTGTACATTATAGGAAATTAAGAACATGAACATTATAGAGAGAATCTAGAAAATACATATTATGAAAATTTATAAAATGCAGATAATCAAAAGCATATTAAATTCATCCATAATACTATAACTTAGGGATAACCAGTATGAACATTTTGGGTATATTATTCCAGGTTTCAATTAGGGTTTTTTCTCTTTTTTAAATGATCGATTGATGACTTTTAAGATATTTTCATCTAATAGTTTTGCTATTTTGTAGTTCGAATAAAAATCTTTTAAAATGAATTCAATGTGCAAAATATTCGCCATGCAAGAAGAAGTGCAGTGTGTACAGGGCAGGACCAGCTACCCTGCGGGGACACCTGAAGGGGGATTCAGGGAAGAAGAGGGTGGGTGAGGCTCGGTGTGGGTGCATGTGGTTGATCTGGGAGGTAGAGCAGAGGTTGGCAAACTTTCTGTAAAGAGCCAAATAGTCAATATTCGCAGGTCATATGATAACTGTTACAATAACAATACTGTGAAAACAACCGTAGATAATATATAAACAAATGAAATGTGGCCGTGTTTCCAGCAAAACTTTATTTATAGGCATTGAGATTCGAGTTTCATATAGTTTTCACGTTACAAAATATTCATCTTCTTTTGATCTTTATAAAGCCATTTGCAAGTGTGAAAACGATTCTTAGCTTGTGGACCATACACAAACAGGTGGCAGGCTAGATTCGGCCGTGGACCATAGTTTGCAGACTCTCGGGGTAATGTTTCAGACCGAGGGAAAAGGCCAGAGGCAGGAGAAGCCTCAGCACGTTCAAAGCACTAGCAGAAAGGTGTGACAGGTCACTGAGTGGGAGGTAGGAGGTGCGGGTTGTGGCTGCAGGCACCTCAGACACACACGGCTCTGCTCCACATGCCGGGGAGGGTTTGAAGCAGTGGAGGGAGATCAGCCGGAATGAGCTTCAGAAACAGATCCATTCTGGGATCGCACCGAGATTCAAACCATTGCTCAAACTACATTAAGCCAGAAAGTCTAGTTTCAGGTTTTTCTGAACTCCCTCAAGAAGAAAAAGCAACACCCAGGAAAACAGCACCCCACCTTGAGAACACCCAGGATTTAACACAACGAACCCACTTGAGGTTGGAGTGGGAGAGCTGTACGTCAATACCGTCATCAATAGGGTGGATGGTCCGTAGGTCCTCACAAAGTCAGCGCAGGGTATACCTCCCCATCCTCCTTACATGATGCTCCTTTGAACTCACTTTGCATCTCCACTCCCCGGGTTCCACTGGTGTTGTGTTCCCGTCAGTCCCACCCACCTCATCCCCAGCTCTCCTGACTGTAAAATCAGATCACCTTGTCTAAATGGCCTTGTTATTGTCTTGATCAGTCTCACGCTGATTTAAATGCTACCTTGAAACCTTCATAAATAGAGGTTCTCTATTTCCTTAGTTATTTCTTCCTAACCCCAGGCTGCAAATGTATGCAATGACCTGGACCAGGCAGAGGAAAGATCATGTTTACTCCCATTTAATTACATTTCACTGAAATTAGATGTGTACCTCAATGAAACATGACACATCACAAAATTTAAGCAGACTGTTTTTCTACACCTAGTGCCTGATCTTAGCCTGGTTTCTTGCACCTTTTTCCAGATTTCCTGGACATGATGTTTTGGTGCAATACCTGCCTATTTTAACTCCATCACTTCTCCAATTGCAAGAAGACTTTCAGCCTGTGGAGTTTCGGATTTGATTACTCAACCAGGAGAAACGTTAAGAAGTGATCTCATAGGCATGATTTGCACCTTGCAAACTGGCTTAGAATTTTAAGCAGGGGTTTTTCCAAGTGGACTTGCCTCGCTGTCCTGGTTTGCAGACCTAAATTATGAAGCAATTAATATACAGCACATAAAACTGTCCAGTCTGTTTGTTCTTGCTGTCAGATCGTCAGTAATGATGGCAGGAACTGACTAATGAACCGGCCCAAGTATCTGTGTACGATGAGAAAGAGAGAGAAGGAACGGGGTGAGCGGGAGAGAGGACGCATAACGGGTGTAACTCATATTTCTCAGAGAGGGCCACTCTTCCATTTCCTAATGCTCTTCTCGTGAATAGTTTAGGTCTTTCTTTCCTTTTTTTTTTTTTTAAAAAAAAGGCTTTATGAAATTTAAGCCCTGTTTCTCATCTCATTGAAAAACCTTTAAGAAAAGACATTTTTCATACTTAAGACTTTTTCAAATCTTTCCTAACCAGTTACACTCCGTATTGTATCTTCTGTAGCTGGCGGCCATCCAGCGACAATCCTTAAAAATCCCTTTACAGTTTTAAAGGAAAATACAAGCTCTCATTTACCCCTGGATCGAGTCAGAAAATAAAAGCTTAATGCCTTGACAGGCCTGGATATTTTTTTGAGGCCTAAGTCTGATTTATGGCAGTAGCCGGCAAACCAGGCTGGTGAAATATTTGCTGCTGCTCCCAGGGATATGGAAAAATGAAGTGTGAAGTTCTGGGGAGAGCAGGCCACAGCCTTCCAGTCACTAAACACTCCCACCAAGTTGGCAGGGGAACAGAGCCCTGGGCTGCAAGATGAACCTCAAAGGAATAGGGGAGGAGAAAAGGGCTGTGCACCGTGTCAAAATACTGCCAGGGCTTACCGCTCGCCATACATTTTGTGACCCGGGGTGGGATGTTTATGAGGGGGGTTTAGGGAGGAAAGAGAAGAGAAACATTTTCTTCCTTCTTTATTTATTCTATTTTCTTTACAGCATCCCTGTTGGGGTTTCACTCCAAGTAGAAGAAATTAAGAGCAACAACAGGAATGTAGGAAGTCGCGTAAGCCCCCACCATAAAATCGCTCAGATAGAAAAATATGATCTGGTTAGAAAGAAGGCGCTGGCTTGACTTAGGGCTCGTAGCTTCAAGGTGGGGAGACAGACCCACCTCTCCAGGTCCTGAGTCCCCAGACTGAGAGCGTGGGAGCCGGGATTTGCATTCCCGCGAAAAGGGAATTTCCTAGAGGTACAAGTAAGGTGGGTTTTTCCCCTAGAATTTTCTCGAAATGAGTCATCACAAACACACAAGCCAGGTAAAACACTTGTTTTTTTTTTTTTTTCCTTTCCTTTATTTAAAAAGGAAGATAAAATAAATTAATATCCTCTGTTCAGGTTTGTTTTTCATTTTATGTTTCCGAAGCAGAGTGTTGGATCTTCAGGAGTGTCTCAGAGGCTTCATCTGTACTTGGCATTGTTCGTGGGGCGGGGGGTCAGTGGAGCGCCCCCCGGAGAAGCAGAGGTTGGTTTTAGTTGTTTTCTGAAGTGAAAACAAAAGCCTTCTTCTGGGTGATATTTTCGATAAACAAAGGCCAGAAAGGGCAAAGATGGAAAACATGCAACTCATTTTCTCCTCGGGCAAACTTATCTTTGGAAGATCAATTTCAAAATCTGATTCATTTGAGAGTCAAAATGAGCTTTTTTTTTTTTTTTTTTTTAAATAAAATAACAGCACCTCTGTCTGCCAGATGAGATCCACGTTACTATGAAGCATTAGTCACAGTTGGGTCAGCTAACGCAGCCTCAGTAATTACAGAAATGTTTAAACCCATGCGCAGTCGTCCCCTGGCCCTCACTAAATCACTGATAAACACGCCTCCTCTCACTCACCCAGGCTCTCCCAGACTCACTTTAACACCGCTGCAAAACTGCCTCACGCATTTACTCCCTTATCGCAAAGTTAAACTTGGAGATGATACGAGTCCACAAATGTTTATCGACGCCTACCACGCATAAAGTACTTCTAGGCAGTGGCGGGGTCGGGGGCTGGGGCTGAGGGGGAGTACAAAAACTCGATCCGGGTCCTCAGCCACCAGGCATCTGCAATTTAATGGGGGAAGAAACTAGATTTTGATCCATTTGCCTTTTAGTAAAACTTATGTTTTAAAAACAGTAAAATGTACCTTTTGTTTTCATCCACATGGGCAGACAAGAGGAGAAAATAGGGCTCTGGAGAAACTAAGGTGACTTACTTGCCCGTGCCACACGCAGTAACAGCAAATATGACTGAGCTCATAGTCTGTGCTGGGCGCCAGGCTACGCATGCCCTGTGCTTGTCTTGTTCAGCTCTTCACAGCCCGCTGGGAGGCAGCTCCTCATTCCACCAGAAGGGAATGGAGGGGAGGTGTGGTTGAGTAACTTGTCTAAGGTCACACAGCCAGGAGATGGGGGGCCGTGATCCATAGCCCATTTCAGAGCCCCCTAGTCCCCTCCCAGAGCTGAGACTACAACTCTGATCTCCTGCCTCCTGCTCCAGTGATTTTGCCACTTGTCTCTGGTCTCCAAACACGTGATGATGAGGGGGAATTTAAAAGAAAAAAAAAAACCTACAACATTTTACCTTTTTGTTTATTTTGAAAGGGCTTGGAGTGTAGAGGCTATGGGGTGCTTTGCAAACTATTTTTATTTATTTGGAAGCACCTAGATTCCAGCCTTAAGGAGGTTTGTAAATACTAGAAGAAAATTTGAATATGGTCATTTCTAAGCCATACTCCTAGGGAAAAAACTCTGTTTTGGGACACTGAGAAATCCAGGGCATGTGCAAGGTGCCTGGACCTCCAGTGTGGCTGCCCTGGTTTTTGGTAACCAATGTGCTGAAAGAGATCATCAAATCCTGAATTTCCTCCGTGGTGACTACCACACACAGACAGGCCTTAAAACACACACCCACAGTTCAAATATTTCAGCAAATGTCCTGGCTTTCCTCCACCACTAAAATGAAAGTGAAGGTGAAATCATTTGGGGGCCACTAGAGTAGAATTCTCACCCCTGATAGCTGCCCATAGATTTAAATGTCTCACAGGAGACCCAATTAAACATTAGCGAGACCCCAATTCACCGAAGGATCATATTTTCTGGCCATTTTCATCACTCACACTTCCCAGCAATTTAACGATGAGTTTAGGATATGACCTCTTCCCTTGGGCACTCCTGCCGCCTCTTTTATTTTATTTTATTTGGGATCTGGAATATAGATGGCTCAAGCATCTGGAAATACCCTAGGCAGATTTTTCTAACCAAATAACCAGTGGCTCTCTATACACTCCCTGGTTTTGTTATGATACGAAGTTATCACAAGTGAGGGCTCATAGGAATCTCCGTATTTTGATGGCAGTCATCATTCAGGGTGACTCCTGGGACACAGTGCCAAGGGAGCGTACAGTGCACTGAGTCACACATAAATATGTTTGTTGAATGAATGAATGAACAATGAGCCCTTGGTGACGCTTCTTGCCTGTGACGGCTGGAGTAGAAGAGGCAGATGCTGACGTGGCAGGTGTTTCTTGTTGCTTGCCCCAGAATGATCCCCACCTTGTGTGTCTGATCAAGCACAGCCATGTTCACGCTGTGGTGTGCATCCTTCTGGGGGCACCTGGAGATTGTCCAGGGGTTATGCAGATGTGGATGGCTTTAATGGCATTGATTTTCAGATGCTTGACTTCCATGTGCAGCCTTTTCTAAAGCTCACTGGCCTGAGAACACAGCTCTGGTCTTTCTTTCCCACCATCTCATTGCAATTGCCCTTCTCAAGTTTTTAAATAAAAGGCATCCTCTCACCCATCCTGGTTTCCCTGTAGAGCACTGCCTCAGGGTCTAAATATCTGTGGGTCTTTAAACAATGGGACAATTTGAGAGACATTTCTTTCAAGAAATAGTTCCAGGAGAATAAAACAAAGAGCTTTGGGGAGAAAAAATGAATGGGGCAAGAGCACGATTCTGCCCCATGACAAACTCATGGTGAGCTTCCATGTATGTGTGCACGCATCATCACTACCCACCTACCCACGCATCCATCCGGCTATCAGAATGACAATTCCAGAGATGAATTAGTTGCCTTGGGGAGACATATTAACACACTTATTTAAATTGAAAAAGAAAGAGAGAACTTCTCTGTGAGAAAGTAAGTCTGATTTGGCTAATTGGACTGACAGTGAGAACTGCTTTGCTATTTGGGTCATACGGCAAACATTTCCCGTAAACAGAATAACCCAAGTCTTTTGCAAGAAAGTTTTGTTGAAAATATAGCTAAAGCACGAGTTGAGTGCACAAATTGCCAGATGATTCATCCTTTATAACGATCTACAGGTATGATGATGAAATTTAGATGTTAAAAAAGTAGTTTCAAAAAATTCTTTTAGGGTGTACACAAACTATTCGAAGACCTCTGGTTGAGAAAGGTGAGAGATATGGGCAAGGAGGAAACTCATCAATAGGTAGAAAGGAGACTTGGGATTAGAAAAATGCTCTCAAAATTGGAGAAATAGTAAAAGAAGTAGACGAAATGTGAGAAAAATTAGGAGGCCCTGAGAGAGAAGATACTGCTGCTTGCACGCACTCTGCGTGTGAATGTGTCCGACGTCGCGTGATCTCGGTGAGCTGACCTATCTAAAATGAGAACACTCTAACCACTCGGGGTTATTTGTTTTCTCTACCTGAGCACTATGGAGTTTAACTTCCTTCTTATCAAGTTTTACTTTAAAGAATCAGGTATCAAGAACATATGCATGAAAATCATGAGCTTGTTAGTTTTTTTTTTAAAAGCTAGTTAGAAAAAGTATTTCTAAGTGCTACTAAGAAATCACTGATACATTTAGCTATTCATCCGATAATAGGCCATGACAATACATTATATACATATTAAGCAGATGATTCTGAAGTAGTTGGGGCAATGAAGCAGCAAATACCAGTAAGCCAAGCTCTCTTCAAAAGTATGTGTGCTGAGGTTCTTTGAAAAGCAAACACCTCATGAAACACACTTTTAAGAATCTGTGAGAAGTGGCCAACACACTGCAGAAGATGTGCGCTTTGGTGCTGATGTTATGCCAGAGATTGCTGTATTTAGCGGCCTAATTTACTGCTATCTGGCCTTTGCTGCGCCCCCATTAATCTGTCAGCCGAATGAGCTCTAATTACACGTCTTGTAACCCGGTGTGCTGTAGCACACTGCATTTGAGGGCGGGTAGGTCTTCAAGATTTACTGCACAGTTGCCGATAATCTCACCGGGTCTCCAAATGCGGGGGAATAACCCGCCTCCCCCCAGTTCCTAAGCACACCAGGAGAGGCAAGGAGGAGCATACGGGCACATGGAAGAAGCTGAAGTTTCAGCCAGCGGTGCAGTGCACGCTTAACGGCCTGACAAAATGCAGAATACATTTTAGCATTTGCTTTAATGTAGATGCTGCACAGGCTTGTATGGTCAAATCAGTTTGCTTGAGAGCTTCTTAGAAGCTTCACTCCTTCCACTGCCAAAGCGGCTGCATCATGCGTTCCTCCTCCTTCTGTGGCGGGCCCCTGTCCTGGATGGATATGGCAGCAGGGAGGAGAAAGGAAAGGGATTAGGAGGGAATCGCCTTTTATTATGGATCAGTTTTTTTTGCTTACATCATCTCCCTGAATCCTCATCAAAATCCTGTGAGATATGTACTATAATCCTTATTTTAGAAGTGAAGAGAACTGAGTCACAGGGAGGTTCAGAGTGTGGTGTGTGTGTTTTGTGTGTGTGTGTGTGTGTGTGTGTGTGTGTGTGTGTTGTGAGGAGGCATGCAAACCTTACAGCCCCCAACTCCTTGGAAAGCTGAATGCCTCTAATTCTTCCCACCAGCTTGCTTTCTCTTAGGCAAGTCATTGACACTTCCTAACATAGGTTTTATGTATTTCTGATTGGTGTTCCCATCTGTGCTGCTGGCTTCCCTTCCCATCCCTACACCTAGCAGAAGGTTGTAGGGAGGATAAGTTAGATAATGCCCATAAAAGGCTTTTCACTCCTTAGGATAAAGTTGTTCACATACAGACACTATGTCCTATAAAATTTCCACATGAGTTCATAGCCCCATCCATCCTCAAGGAAACTGAGACTGTCCCAGATGGAGTGGCATCATCTTCAGCTCCTGCAGTGTTCATTCCTTCTGGGGCAGTGGTTCTGAATCAACGTCACCCAAAAATATTAATATCTTCGCAAGGAGCAAGAAAAAGAGCTCTGTTTCACAAACACGTTTACTGGCTTTTCATTTTTTTTTTCTTGCCACTTAATCCCTAACTTAACCATTGTCACAGCAGTGACTTCAGATGGTGTGAATTTGACCTTCAGAAAAGGCTTATTTCCAGTTTTACCATTAAATCTCATTTGCTTTCAGTCTAATTTCTTTTAGGCTCATCTTGGCTTTGCGGACATAGAAAGCAAAAGATTCCACTTCATTGCAATTCCATGGACTAATTAAAAAATATTAAGGCCCTGGTGTTTGGTTGAGACTCAGGACAGGCCCCCAGGCACTGATGGAAAGGATCATGGAATCTTCAAATGACCCCAAATATAGAGGACCTTGGTTTTCATGTGTTACCCTTAAATTCTCTGCCAACAGCTCTGAGCTCCCGTTGACCACATCGGAAACTGAGTTTTCTAAATAGAAACTGTAACCATGATAAGTTGTGTCACTTTGGTGATATATCTCTCAGAATATTATAAACAGGGTAGCTGAATTTTTCATTGCCTTACAGACGTCCACAGCGAGAGATCTAAGGATAGAAAGTTCATGTCTCTCTCCATTAAGAAATTTAATTCACATTTTATTTGGTCTCAGCCTTTGATTAATACTCTGGATACATCATGCGGCAATCTTTAGGATTATGAAAAGTGATTTGTCTAATCTGTATGTCAGTGTCCTTTGGGGTCTACATAGCGGAAAAAAAAAAAAACCCAAACCAACAGTCTATAGCTATTGATTTCATAGCATTTGCTTTTACATTCCAACCAAGTCAAGTGGATAAAGAGCAATTTGATCCATGGAGTGTGGCGAGAGTGTTGTCACCATCTGTAGAATTTATTCATCTGGAGGAGTTCATGTTGCACATATCAGCACTGGAAGTGGGTTTTAATGAAATCTCTAGCAAAATGAAGTTAATATAAAAGTGAATGTAAAAACACATGCTTATGGTTCCAGCTGGCTGGCAGAGGTGCAGGCCAGGTTGCATAGGATTTAGGTCCCCATTTCTAACTCTTGACCCCAAGGAATAAATTTTGGATGATCTAAGTCAAGACTGGACTGAAGGACAATTGTGAGGGACAAATGTTTCATGCCACTGGCCTGCTCTTCTCTGAATGTGAGCTAGCCCTCCTGTCATTGGTTTTTCCTTTCTCAGTAACCATTGACTCGTTTCTCTACCAGGCAAAATCTCAACCTCTCTACCTTTATTGTCCACAAATCAAACTTTCTCTGATCTAGGTTGGAGCCACTCCTTCTTTCTTCCAAAGGGATGGCTAGCCAATTTGATGTGGACACCTACTTAGGTAGATGTGGCCAAGGTGATGCATGTGTTTTAGCAGTCACAGTATGGAGACCATGCCTTACCTCAAAGTATTTAATTGAGTAGATTTTCCTGGTAGTTAATCAGGGAAAAATGCTGGAACTTTTACACACCTCTGTATTATTAATAGAACTCATATAGTAGTTGCTTATTTCTTCTAAATATGGATTTGGCCTGGCCTGAAGGAGGTGTATCTTGCAAGAGTCTTGTTTTAATTGGTTACATGAAACGGAGAGAGGTGTGGAAGCTCCAGAGATGAGCAGAATATGGAACTCAGGCACTGCTGGAGTTGGATAGGGAGTCTACTCTTCTAATTTGGAAAGTGCAGGTAGGGTTGAAAGAATCTTGGGAAGTCATCCCCTGTCTTCACCTAAGCTGTACTATAAGGAAACTTGGAAAACAATTAGTTACTGAAGAAGGAGGTTACATAACCTTTTGGGTAACGAAGTTTAACATGTCCTGAGTCCTTAAAGAAGCAAGATTTTCCTGATAAAATAGAAAGGCACTTCCTGTTGTTCTGTTTTGCTTTTTTCCTTCAGCAAAATAAAAATCTAATACTTATCAGCAAACGGTATCACTTCATATACTTAAAGATTATTACTTTAGCTCCTTTCCAGACCAAATCATCCCCAATCTTGGTTTTCTCCCTTGATTTATATTTCTAAATCTTTCATTATTTTTATCAGTTTTATCAGGGCTCTTTCCATGTTTCCAACTTTATTTTAGCTGGATGATATGCCAATTGAAGGACAGCATTGAACTATGTCCACCACTAGGCCTTAGATGTATTTGAATCCTACCTCTACCACTTAAAAACAGATGTTTCTGTGCCTCAGCTTTCACATTTTGGCATGAGCATGACCTCTCGCGCTCCCAGCATTGTTATAAAGATTACATTTGAAATATAGTAGCACGTTGGCACCTGGAACATGGGTTGTACATAATAAAAACAACTTTTATCTGCAATAGGCATGATCAAGACCAAAACAGAGTTACCTGAACTATCAAGACAAGAGTGCTGATTTCTAACCTTATTTGTCAAGATGTACAAGATTTTTCAAGATGACATCTTGGGAAAGGGTGTCTTCAAAGAATCAGGAAAGATTCAGATCCAGAGTTAGAGCCCTGAGAATACTACACTACCTTTGAGAAATATGAGTCATGACTTTTGGCAAACTACTTAACCACTCTGAAGCCCAGTGTCCTCATCGATAAACTGGTAATAATAATGTTACCTCACAGTATTAAGAAGAGTAAATGAGATATAGCATGGAGAGTTATGGAACTTCTGGAATGGTAGAATGAGAAGCTTGTTCAATACTCCCCAAACTCAATGATAAAACTGGACAAAATCATCAAAAGCAACCATTTTAGGACTCCAAAAAATCAACTAAAGACATCCAGCAGATGGAGAAGCATTTATTTACTGCAAGCTAATAGACCTTAGTTAAGAACAAAGGGAATCGGTGCCACTGTAGGCTGGGACTGCTCCCACCTCTCCACCCCACCCCCAGCTGTCAGCGCAGAAGTTCTAGCAGCGCAGGGTAAGTCATGAAAACCAGCAGGTTTGCTGCTGGAGGAGGCTGACTTGCTTTGGAATGAAGGGCAGAAAAACTATATGGAAACAGCAACCATTTTGGTGGCAAATGAACAGAAAAGGCCAAATTTGCAGCCATTCTCAAGTTGCGATCCTGGTTTGGGCAAGCAACAGAAAGGCAACTTGCCAAAAAAAAACCAGGAAAATCCAAGGAGTGAGACAGCCATAGTGGACATTGATAACATCCTTGGAGTTGTGAAAGTCTGCACACAGATGCAAGGCTGTGCACACACTCAGGAGTGATCAGAGAGGGCCCTAATTATCCACACGTCTCTGATTGAACATGAGGTATAGGAAGCCAGGCTTGAAAAAAATAAAAAAAAAGAAAAAACCTTGATCAGATACATCAGTGGCTACACACTGCAGGAAGACAGACAGATTCTATAGAATTAGTCCAAGGAAGTCACTAACTAACCAACCAACCAAAGCACCAACAACAACCTTTGGGGAGGGGCAATCAGAATCCAGAGTGGCTGTAATATATTAACTGAAATGTTCAATTTTCAACAAAAGAATCACAAGACATGCAAAGAAATAGAAAAGTATGATCCATACACAGAAAAAAAAAAGTAAAAGCAGCCAAAATAAGTTGTCTTTGAGGAAACCCAGAGTTTGGGACTTAGCAGACAAAAACTTCCAAACCCGTGTAATAAACATGTTCAAAGAACTAAAAGAAACCATGTTTAAAGAATTAAAGGAAAGTATGGTGATGACACATCAAATGGAAAATATCAATAAGGAAATAAATTATATAAAATAATCAGATTGAAATTCTAGAGCTGAAAAGCACAATAAGTGAAATGAAAAATTCACTGAGGTTCCTCAATAGCAGATTTGAAATAGTAGAAGGAATTCACAAACGTGAAGATGGGTCAATCGGAGTAATCTAAACTGAAGAACAGAAAGGAAACAATGTGACAAAACATAAATAGAGCGTCAGAGATCTGTGGGACATTATCAAGCAAACCAACATATGTGTAATATGAGTCTCAGAAGGAGAAGCAAGAGAGAAGAGGCTGAAAAAATATTTAAAGAAGTAATGATTGTAAAGTCCCTAAATTTGATTTAAAAGATTAATTTAAACATCCAGTAAGCTCAATATAGAAAATACAGAAAAGAGATCTACTCTTAGACACGTCATAGTCAAACTATTAAAAGACAAAGAGTAAAACTTAAAAGCAGTAAAACAACACATCATGTATACAAGAACAACAATGTGATAAAAGTTGAATTTCTATCATAAACCTTGCAAGCAAGAAGGCAGTGGTGATATATTTAAAGTACTAAAAGAAAAAAACAGTCAACCAAGGATATTATTCAATAAAATTGTCCTTCAAAAAATAAAGGTGAATTAAACATTTTCTCAGATAAACAAATACTGAGAGAGTTCATTGCTAGTAGACCCGACTTACAAGAAGTATTAAAGGAAGTCCTTTGGGCTGGAAGGAAATGACACCCAGAGAATAACTTGAATCCACATGAAATAAAGGACACTGGAAAAGGTAACTACATAGGTAAATATAAATACTGTACTATATGTTTTTCTCTTTTCTTGTCATATCAGATTTAAAAGATAATTGCATAAAACTATTTTTGGCTTATAACATGTAAAGATATAATATATATGCCTTTAATATATATCTTTAACATATATATAGTGTGTATATATATATATATGCAATAGACAATTCAACAATAGCCCACTCTCAATAATTGGAAGAATAACCAGACAGAAAATCAGGAATGATATAGGAAGACTTGAACAACACTATCAACCAACTTGACCTAACTGACATCTATAGAAAATTCCACCTAACGACAGCAAAATATACATTCTTTTCAAACATACACGGAACATTCTCCAAGACAGACTATATGCTAGGCCATAAAGCAAAGTGTCAATAAATTAAAAAGCATTTAAATAATACAAATTATTTCTCTGAACATGATGGAGTTACATTAGAAATTAACAAGAGAAGTAAGCATGGGAGATCTTAAAATATTTGGAAACAACACATATCTAAGTAACCCATGAGTCAAACAAGAAATCACAAAGGAAATTAGAAAATATTTTTAACTGAATGAAATAAAAATATCATCAAAATTTATACGGTACAGGTAATGTGCTCAGAAGGAAATTTTAAAAATAATAGCTTTATTGAAATATACTTCACCTACCATATAATTTAACCTTTTACAGTGTACAATTCAGTGGCTTTTAGTATATTCATCAAGTTTTGCAAACATCACCAGTTATTTTGAAACGTTTTCATCATTACCAGTCATTACCAGTCACTGCCTATTATCTCTTTCTCCTATTTCCTGACACTGATCCAATTTTTATCTATATGGATTGCCTATTTTGGTTATTTCATATGAGTTGAATTATAAAACATAAGGCCTTTTGTGTCTGTTTCCTTTTACTTAGCATAATGTTTTCAAGGTTCATCCATATTGTAACATGTATCAGTATTTCCTCTCGTTATGGCTGAATAATGCATTGTATGGATACACCACATTTTGTTTGCCCATTTGTCAGTTGATTGGCATTTGAGACATTTGAGATGTTTCCACTTTTTGGCTCTTATGAATAATGCTGCTATGAACATTCCTGTACACATTTTTATGTGGACACATGTTTTAAAATACTTTGGGTATATACCTAGGAGTGGAATTGCTAGGTCACATGGGAATTCTATGTTTAACTTTTTGAGGAACTGTCAGTTTTCCAAAGTGGCTGCACCATTTTAAATACCTACCAGCAATAAAGGACATCTATGAAAAACCCGGAGCTAAAATCAGACTTAACGGTGAAAGACTGAAAGTTTTCCCCGTAAAGTAAGGAAGAAGAGAGGGATGTGGGCTCCCATCACTTCTGTTCAATATTGTACTGGAACTTGTAGCCAGGGAAATTAAGCAAGAAAAAGAAAAAAAAAGCAAACAGATTGAAAAGAAAGAAATAAAACTATTTCTTCGCACTATTCACAGATAATGTGATTTTGTATGTAGAAAATCCCAGTGAATCCACAGAAAATCTTTTAGAGCTAATAAACTAGTCCATTGAGGTTGCCGGATATGATATCAATCTATAAAAATTAATTGCATTTCTATACACTAGCCGTGAAGAATTCAAAAGGAAATTAAGAAAACTATTTATTTATAATAGAATCAAAAAGAAGAAAGTACTTAGGAATAAATCTAATCAAGGGAATGTAAGACTTATATACTAAAAACTATTTAAACAAAACATTATTGAATGAAATTTAAAAGACCTATAAAAATGGAAAGGCATTTCATGTTCATGGATCAGAATACTTAATATTGTTAAGGTGGTAATACTCTCCAAAATGATCTATAGATTCAATGTAATCCCATCAAAATTACAACTACCTTTCTTGCAGAAATGTAAAAACTGATCCTAAAATTCGTAAATGATCTTTCGATCATTTAGCCTTTAGTTAATTTACATAATTCTGAAAAAAATTGAATTGACATTTTTTCGAGTGTTCTTGCCTTTATAGAGGGGTCGACATTCGGGGGGTCCTTACTCCACACTCCATAAATGCTCCTATATAGGGAAACTTACAACTTTAAACAGCTATGTTTGAAAAGAAGAAAGATTTCAAATTAATAACTTTACCTCACATCTTAAGATATTAGGGGAAAAAAAAAAGGAGTAAACTAAGCCCAGAACAAATAGAGGGATGGAAATAATAAAGATTAGAGTGGAAATGAATGAAATATAAAACAGAAAAACAATAGAGAAATTTAACGAAACCAAAAGTTGGTTCTTTGAAAAGATCAACAAAATTGACAAAACTGTAGCTAGACTGGCCAAGGAACGAAGAAAGATAAGATACAAATTCTCACAATTAGTAATGACCCTGAAGAAAGTAAAAGGATTAAGGGGATACTATGAAAAACTTTATGCCAACAAATTAGACAATTTAGATGAAATGGATAAAATCTTAGAAGGAAACAATACCAAAACCAACTCAAAAAGAAATAGGAAATTAGAACAGATCTATAACAAGTAATTAAATTGATACTGAAAAATCTTCCCAACACAGAGATATGGTATGGAAAATGCCTGCGAAAGCATTCGACACAGAATTGGCCCCCAATAAATGTGAGTCCATTCCCTCTGGCCCTTTCAGTCAATAAGGTATCAAAGCCTGAACAAAACTTTTCTCCTCCATTGAATTCTATGGAGACCTGCTGTATGCACTGATGTGCTGAAGAACTAAAAGCAACTTATCAGCGGGAAACCCACCTTTGGGCTCGTTTTGGGCAATACGTGCTGAGATTACGGATCATGCAAACCAAGACCTCAATCACATTCCACCACGAGCAAGGCCAGTCTTTAATATGATCACCAACAATAACACACACAGGCGTGTGCATGCACACACACATGCAACACAACCAACCAAACAAAACCCGTAAATATGGGCAGCTCTCTTCCTCCAAAGATCGTGATCTGGGCTGGTCAAAAGAAGGGTCTTGTTTCTGGTTGGTAGATGAAGACACTGAAGTAGAGAGTCAGAGATACCGTGGAGGAATTGCCACTTGGTTTTCCAAGTAAGACAACATGGAAAAGAGACACAGGACGTAGGATCGAGGCCCAACTCTGCCGCTAACTTGCTGTTGATCTTTGTCAAGCTGTTTCTCTCTCTGGGCCTCATTGTTCTCATTTTAAAAACCAAAGACCAGCTCTGGAGTCGGCACGAGGGCGTTCACGGGGGAGCCTGTCTGATCCCGGCTTGCCGGCATGCCATGTTTCTTGTCCCACGTTCTGAGTGAAGCTGATCCAAGGGAGGTTTACTGTGGTCATATAATTGTTTGGTTAAAAGAGGGCATTAGAATTAGTAAAGAAAAGAAATATTTACATTGATGAGCTCAGTCTCCAACTTAGGAAGTTAAGAGAAATGTAAGAGTAGAGGTAAAGAAAGGAGGAGGGATGGAAAAGTAACAGAACAAGCAGGGATTAATGAAACGAAGAGTCAACAGAGGCTTGTCAAAGTCAAAAGCTTCTTCTTTGAAAACACTGCTAGACACATCCGTGGCAAAATGAAGCATGAACAAACCATGAACAAAGGCATGTAACTAGGAACGGAGGAATTTAAAAATAAAGAAATATCTTGAATAACCTTAAGCCATAAAGTTGAAGATTTAAGTGGGCAATTTTGGTATATTACCAGAATTGACTCAGAATAAATACAAAACCCAAATGAAATCATAACCACTGAAAAATTAAAAAGAGGCATCTTTCAGCCCTGATGGTCTATGAAAGTCTCCCTTCCTTTCCTTGTCCCTCTCTTCCTGTCTCCCTTTCTGCCTCTCTCTTTCTCTCTCTCTCCATCCCCACACCCCGACCTTTGCATGAGTGTTTTGAACATGCAGAATCAATGCTAGAACACCTTCCACTTGGGATGACGCTTCTGGGTGGGCAAATTAGATGTGTGTCCAACGGGACGTTGTATACCTGATGTTCTCTAAAGGGCACAGGTGGGGGGCGTAAGTTCTCTTTTTAGACCGGTGCTCTTGCGGGCTGTGGGTGTAGGAGGCATGACCCTGCGGGGGATTTCACATGAGGAGGGCAGGGCTCCTGTGAGTTCCTAACTCCTGAAATGCGGCGAAGAGAGGAGCGGTGGGGAGGGGCCGTGGGGACGGAGTTCTGCGTGTAGCTCTGTGGCGTGCACAGAAGGCTCTTGAGCCCAAACAAAGGTGCCGACAGGCTGGGGACAGAGTCTGAAACCCCTCAACCTCTTTCCTGCTGCCGCAGGCTCAGCAAGGACGAATATATTCTGCACCCGGCCTTACGTTACGTGGCTGGCTGACTCTTCCCAGGTCGTTTCTGTAGAAAGCCATTCTTGGAGTTCTGTATTGGGTAAGATGCCACGGTGGGACCAAGTGGCCACACATAAGGCTAGTCCTTTAGAGACTTTCTTCTCTGTGCAGGAAAGAAGGGGGAGGTGGGAGGACATCCCTTGAGGCACTGACTCCAGACTCTGGGGAGAAGATTGCACACATTCCCTTTTGCTTCACATGGCCCCCTCTCTGGTACCTCGCAGGTGCCCGACATGCTGAAATTGGCATTTATTTCTAACGTTTTATTCTCCAGTAAAAAAGCAAAAGAGAACTATTTTCTGAGAACATATTTTTGTAGACAAGAAGAAAGTTTAATTAACCAGGTGCTTTGCCCCTTAAGTGAGGATGGGACTGATCGGGAGGGCAGCTACAAAGGGGACATAGGTACAGGTGACAAGGAACACTTTGTCATTTGGGGGAGGGCTGGCGCAAAAAAGCTTCCTGCTCACTGAAATGCTCCCAGAAAGGTGGCTTACTGAAAGCGGATCACGTACATGTTCTAATCCAACTGTCGTTTTTCAGGTTAAGCAAGATAGACTTCATTTGATTGCTTTTAGCATTTTCTTTTTATCTTAGATAAAGGGCATGCCTGGTTTTTCTGCCGTGAACAATGGCCCGATTGTTAGAAGTCTTGCTTACATGTATATATATGTGTGTGTGTTTTGCCATGACTCCTGTGTTTTGGAAGTCTTTGGGGACAGATGATATTTATGAACGACGTCCCAAGGGTATAATCAGTATGACTCATTGTTGGAACCAGTTTTGTCCGTTCAGGGGTGCCAGCTACACCCAGTTTATATCTGAACATACTTGAAACATCTTCCCGCACTAACCTGCTCCCGGTTTGGGGTCAGAAGGGCATGTTTTAGAGCCTGTCTACTTTTCCAGGGGATTAATTTCCCAAGGTGGAGACCTGGGGACTTTCTGTTAAGCGTTTTGACAAGGCGAAAACTGCTCCATAGTTGAGAAAGAAATTGTGTTTCAGGATTTCAGAGAACATACCCCTATAGGCAATTTTATGAATTCCACCATAATAGCATTCATAAAGAATCCTATTTATTCTCTGTCATCCTTTAAGTAATTCAGAGGACTTCCCTGATGTTATCATTTCTGTATTCATAGGCCATCAGTTAGGCCGGCAGGGTAGAGATTATTAATTACCTCTTCTACTCTTTCCCTTACCCACTCCGAAGTCACCCCACCAATGGGGATACTGAGGCACACATTGGTTATATGATGTTCACGAGCCCCTCCAGTAAGGCAGGGTCAGAACTGGAGGCCACATTTGGTACCTAGGTTAGAAAGCCTTCATTACAAATTCCACCCTCATCCAGGCAAGCCAAAGTTCCTGATGGCACCTGAGACTTAATTTTAGATACCGAGGCGTGTCCCGCCATGACCTCTGCAGAGGGCTGGCTTTCAACAAGTCTGATTGGCTCACTTCTCCTCAACCCAGCATCACCTCATCCCAAAGGCATGTTTAGTTCTTGGGGAGTCACACGTTGCTACTTGTGCTTTCTTGCCTTTTCACACGGATGGCAGTCCTGGAGCGCCCGGATCAGGCCGGCCGTGGTTCTTTGTCTCCCCTGATGTGTCTTCTGGTGTCTTCATGTCCACAGATTAATTTATCCTGGGGACTTTTCCTGTTTTCACTTTGTCCTCTCATTTTTCCAAATTGGACATGTTACCAACGTAAGCATTAGATAGGCAGCTCCCCACTCCCTCTTTTTTAAAAACTCATCTTTGAAATAGCTGCCTGAGCTTGGAGGGAAGACATGCGGGGCATGGAAACACACTTCGACCTGCACATCTGGTAGGCGGATGAGAGTGGAATTCCTGGATCGGTTCCTTGGTTTGTGGCCTCTGGGGGTTGCTCGTTGAGTAACTCCACATCACATCACTTCACAGATAAGGAAGATGTCATCTCCACGGTATCTCTGATTTCGGCACAGGCTTCAGAAGACCCCAAGCAGCTAATCTAGAACATGATGTTTTAAGCTGCTATAATCACCAGCCAACTTTGAACATGTGCCACGCACATGACGGCCTTTCTTCTCGTCTGCGACGCTTGGTCGTGGGACTGCCTTAGTGCACTCTCTCCCCAGTTCCTATCAAAGGTGCCAGTGCTGGGCTCTGGGGAGGCAGCCCCAAACCTGGGGAGGCAGCCTACATAGGGCCTGCGGGATGGAGTTCTTCCAAGCAGACACCGGGCAGGCATTGGGCCTACCATGACACAAGAGCTTCCTAGAATGGGCACCAATCGTGTGGAGGTTAAGAGCCCTTGGTTCATTCTTCCCCCGGCACCAACAATTCGTGAGATGATAGGCAAGTCCCCTCTCTGGGACTAAATGTCCTTATCAGCCAAACAGGAATAATTATACTTGTCTTGCATGAGGCTGGGAAGGATCTTGATTCTTTTGGGAAACTGAGCCAGGACCTAACTGAGCTAGGCTGGAACAACGGGTCAAACATAGTAACAAGATAAAGTTTAATGGGGAGCGATTTAACGTCTCAGAGGTGGGCTCAGAAAAAAATTGTACCAGTCAGGCATGTGGAAGAGCTAAATATGCAGGAGCACACAGGAATAAGTGTTGGACATTGTAGCTCCTTACAACACAGAAATGAGGGTTCCAGAAAAGCAAGTGCAAAAATTGGCTGCATTAGTAGAAATACAGTCCTCAAAACCAGGAGGTAATAGTCATATTGGCCAGACGAGTGCTGAAGAACTGGGTTCTGTTTTGGGCCGCACCCTTAAGAGGGCAGCGACACCCTGGGGTATATTTGGGGAAGACTAACCAGCATGGTGAAGGGTATGGAAGCCAGGGGCTTCTAGCTGTCAGCAGAAAGAATTGAAAATGTCCTTTTCCATTCCTGGGAAAGGGTCCATTTAGCAGGACCTGGGAGCTGCTCAGAGAACCAACCTAGGGAAGGGAAGTTTTTGTTCAGCTTAAGGAATAACTTTCATTTGCTTATTTTCTCTCTTTCTTTTTTGTTCAAACTGGTCCACCAGCTTCTAATATTGTCTCCTCACAACAACTAGAGAAATTCTTATTAAATACATAATACATTCATTCATGTGGCTTAAAAACCAACCAAAGAAATTAAAGAAATTAAATAAATAACCAACCAACCACACTAACAGAAAGTGTAAAAGAAAAATTTCATATATATACATATATATGTATGTGTGTGTGTGTGTGTATATACATATATATATATATATATATATATATTTGGAAAAGCCTCCCTCGCACCCTTGTATTTGGGTAGGGACAGTTTGGCATGGTCCTTAAGAATGCAGTCTCTGAAGGCCAGGTTGCCTCAGTTTGTCATGGCCCTGCTACTTCCTAGCTGTGTGACCTTTGACAAGTTACTTAACCTCTCTGAACCTCAGCTTCCTCATCTGAAAAATGGAGATCATAATGGTATTTATCTCATAGGGTTGTTGCAAGAATTGAATGAGTTCATCCATGAGTACTTGGAAGAGTTCCTGGCACGCAGTGAACATATGCGTTAGCTCTCATTACTTTCTGCTTAATTCTTCCCTTTCCCAGTGAGCAACCACTATTTCTGAAAGTTTCTTGGGCATTCTTTCAGAGTTTTTCAATGCATATATAAACAAATGTGAATATCGATTCTTATTTTTCTCATTTTTTAAGTCCCAAAGCTAGTATATTATATACACTGTTCAGCACCTGGCTTTTTATTTTTTTTTTCACTTGATAGTATACCTTGGAGATTTTTCCACATCAGTACAGGGAGAACTTCCTCATTCTTTTTCACAGCTGCGCATATAAGGAAGAACTTTCTAACAATTACAGCTTGTTTTAAAATAAGACTGTCAGTGGAGGCATTCAGGTGAGGACTAGACAGATACTTCTCAGATGGAGCAGAGATTTATGTGTCAGCGAGGTAGTCAGGCCAGCATACTTCCACTGTTCCTCCACCTGAGATTTCCTGATCCTATGCTAAGTTTTCTGAAGACTCAAAGAAAAATTAAAACCTGTCTAGAAACAGTATTGTTTCGTTTATCTGACTGGCTTCTGAGCCGGGGCTTGGCCAACCCTGAGTGAGTGGGACTTTAGAGAGGCCCTCTTGCAGGGCTGACCTGTGTCATCTTAGAAAGCAGGGGGCTCTGAATCAAGGTCCCAGCTTGTCCTCTAGCCCCACCGAAATAAAGCTACCTTGACCCAGGCATTTCTACCTGGAGGGAAGAAGAACTCCATTCCAGGGAGACTCCGAGCCACCCTTTGGCAGGCGTAGTCTCACTGGAACTCACCTTCATAGGACATTGAGTTGTTCCCCATTTCCCATCCTGGGACTCAGCTGCTGGTGGAACTTTGGTGGTGGCCAGCGTGACTGGGTTTCCAGTAGGCAGCAAAGGCTCCTGGGCTCCTCCACCACCTGCTCTTTCCTGGGTGTTCAATTTGAAGGGAGGTGAGAGATTAGCTCAGCTTCCCTCTACCAACAGGCCAGTTACCAGAGGGTAAGATTCTCCTGACTAGTAACTGGAGAAGGCAGGTGATTGTAGGAGACTATCCATTAGGCAGTAAGGCCCCAGCCCCAACAGTCTGAAGTGTCCCTCGGAGCCGCGAACCCTTTTGAGTCTTTTTATTCTGCAGATCTATATCAATGCAAGTCCTGTTGAGAGAAACAGCAAGAGCTGTTTCCTCGGTGAGAACAGCTGAGGCCAGAGCTCCTCACCGGCACTCGGACAAGGTAGTGGGAGGGAATGAGCGTGGGAAGGCGGCACAGAAGGTGCTGGAGGAAGGTGGGAAGGCTGCTGGGAGCCGGCCCTGGCTTGGACCACATGGGACCAGATTTTGAATAGAATCAGTTCGGTTGACTTGTTAGGATTCTTAGCAGAGCCTTACCTGCAGCAGCAGAGCCTAGTGGAGGGGCAGAGGAGGGCATTAGCCTCCCCCCATAATCTCCATAAATATCCACAAACCACCCAAATAAACAATCTAAGATGCCCAACAATTTGCTAGGCAAACTTGGCTTCAAGATGAGTTGCCAGAAGTACCCTGCCCCCATTGTCACGCATTAATGTCATCCTTAAGCTCCTGGTCTATGGAAACTCTGGGGCTACCCAGAGTTAGTTTACAGGGAAAGCCATGGAGAACCTTGATTACGCACCGTCGATTGCAAGTTCTCCAAGGAGAGGGACCATGCCTTATCCTTTTTATTTTTTGAGATGTAATTGATAATAAACTGCATGTTTTGAATGTGTACAATTTGATAAGTTTTGACATATGCATATACCTGTGAAACCATCATCACAATCAAGCTCATGAACATACTATCACCCCAAAAGGGTGCCTTGTGCTCCTTTATAATTCCTCCCTCCTGGACTTCCCCAAACCCCTCCCATCCCCAAGCAACCACAGATCTGCTTTCTGTTACCATAGATTAGTTTGTATGGAACCATATAGTATGTATTCCCTTGTATTGCAGAGTAGTATTCCACTGGACAGGTATTAGACATCTGTTTATTCATTTGCCTATGGACAAACATTTATGTCATTTTCAGTTTTTGGCTATTACCCATAAAGCTGCAATGAATATTCATGTACAAGTTTTTGTATGGACATATACTTGCATTTTTCTTGGATAAATACCTATAAGTGGAATGGGTTATGTGGTAGGTGTATATTTAACTTTTTGAAAAAGTGCCAAATTATTTTCCAAAGTGGTTGTACCATTTTACCTTCCTACCCAGCATTGTATGAGAGTTCCAGTTGCTCTATATCCTTGCCTGTACTTGCTTTGGTCAGTCTTTTTAATTTTAGACATTCTAAAAAGTATCTCGTGGTTAGCATTATCTCAGTGTGATTTTAATTTGCATTTTCTTGATAACGATGAGCACCGTTTTGTCTGTATATTCTCTTTGGTGAAGTGTGTGCTCAAATCATTTGTCTATTTTTATAGTGGCTTGTTTACTTTGTTAGTATTGAGTTTTGAGAGTTCTTCATGTATTTTAGATAGAAGTTTTTAAGTCAGATATTTGATTTACAAATAGTTTCTCCCAGTCTGTGGCTTGTCTTTTCCATTTTCTTAATGGCATCTTTTGAAGAACAACAGTTTTTAATTTTGATAATGTCCAATTGATAATTTTTTCTTGTATGAATACGCTTTTAGAATCATAACTAAGAAATCTTTGCCTAACCCAAGATCATAAATATTTTCTCTCATGTTTCCTTCAAAAATTTTACAGTTTTAGGTTTTAGGTCTATGAGCAATTTTTAGTTAATTTTAGTGTATGGTTTGAAGTATGGATGAAAGTTCATTTTGGGGACATACAAATATCTAATTGTTCCTGCAACATTTCTTTCTCCCCTAAAATGCTTTTGCAACTATGTCAGAAATCAATTGGCCATATATCTGTGGGGCTATTTTTTCTGTAAGCCTGAACCCCATTATCATAGCCCCAGCTCAGGGCTAGCATATGGCAAATATTTAATAACTGCTCAGGGATGTAACTTGACCCCCGCTGTCTTCAGGGGTTCCTCATTAGATCCAGTTTAATGCTGCTGGTTGCGAAGACAGTAAAGTGGTAAGGAAGTCAGATGGCATGAAGGGGCAGCAGTGTCCTGCTGGTCCTGGGCTAGCTCATGCTGTTTCTTGTTCACACTGCACCTGGTCGTCAGCACTAAATAAATTAGGGTCAGCCGGAGCTCATGAGAGACTCTCAGGGAATCAACTTCCCATCAAGCCAGCAAGTTTCATAGTCCATGCCTCTAGCTTGAGAAACCCGGGACTAAGTTATCCAAAATGCCATCTCTAGCGAAGATTCCTTGATCCCTGGTAACTCTCTGTAGCAGTGCTGTCCAATAGAAAGCTAATGCGAGCCATTTATGTAATTTAAAATTTTATACTAGATGTACTTTAAAAAGTAAAAAGAAACAGGTGAAATTAATTTTATAGTATATTTTAAAACTCAAAATATACCAAATATCATATAATCAATATGAAATTGTTCATGAGGTATTTTATTATACACATTTTTGAACTAGGTCTTCAAAAATATGTTGTGTATTGTACATCTCAATTGAAATTACTTACATTTTAAGTGCTTAGCGGCCATGTGGGGCCAGTCGCTAGTGGCTGCCATATTGGACAGCACAGCCTTTGATCACACGTCACATTTCTGGCTTTAATGCTCCCCCTTTTTGAAATCTTTATCCAACGGAATCGTCCTTCCCTCTGGACGCAGGCTTCCCTTCTCCACCCCAACCTCTCCTAGTGTCGGAAGCCAAGATCAGAGGAGGGGAAGGAGAAGCAAAATGTCTAGAAGATGGAAGATATTAAAACAAAAACCACAGCTAGGTAAAACGAATGCTCAAGGATCAGGTTATATTTACACAGTACGGCAAAGAAGAGTTGGTAAAGAAGACTCCGTGTGTGCCGCAGCTGGCTTGTGCTGGCTCACAAGAGCTAGCACTTCTCAGGAATTTTGCAAGCCAGTTGTTACCAGTGTCTACTGGTAAAAATTAAGTTATACCAACTTTCCACTGAATAAATTATATTAAAAAATAATATACAAAACTCACCACTTCCTAATTATGTTACTACATTTCACTATTATCCATGCTCTTTAGGTTATTTATAACTATCACATCCAAATGGTGGAAATGCGACATGATGTCATACTCCTCCCAACCCAAGAGAGTTGAGCATCTCTTTCCAACTCCATATTGTAGGTTGAAATTGGTAGGAATATTTATACCACAGAGAGCAGCAAATACTACAAGTTAGGGCTTCCCTCTAAGACTTGCCGGTTGTTAAATTTTTACCAGCACACCCTTGGGAAAGCTCCAGAAGGTGCAAACTCAATGAGACGAAGGGTGCCTGGCCCATTGTAAATGTTGAGTCAATGGTAGCTATGGTTATGATGATTGAAAGTCTGAATAATTTAGGTCAAAAGGCCATCCCTGACCCTTTCTTTCTAAGAGGGGTAGCATGTTTTTGTTTGAAAGAGCCCGCATCACTTCTGTAAGTGTTTTCCATTCAGCTCTACTCTTGGCTTTTCCATGTTCAGAGTCAAGAGTGAAGACTCTCAGTGTAGCCTATGTTATGAAGTTATTCTCTGACTCCCCTCTTTCCCATTGCTCCAGAACAGCGGTCCCCAACTGTTCTGGCACCAGGGACCAGTTTCATGGAAGACCAGGAGTTGGTGGAGGAGGCAGAGCTCAGGCGGTGTTGCGCGGCCCGGTTCCTAACAGACCATGGACTGGTACCGGTACCAGGCCACGGCCCCAGCGGTTGGGGACCACAGCTCTAGAGGATGGAAAGGTTGGAGGAGGAGAAAGAAGCCTTGAAAACTTACATGCTAAATATTTATAAAAGTCTCTCCAGGAAGTGGGTTTTTTTTTTTTTTTTTTACTTACCTGCATTTTCTAATTTTTCTGCAATGACACTCCCACTTTTAAATGAGTTATATTTTAAAACAACACATAAGACTTTTCAGTTGTCTTCAAAGGTCTTTTTAGACATAACTTGCTAGTGCTAAGAGTGGGAAGAGAGGTATTAAGCATGAAAGGGTTTTGGCTGGAATGAATGAATCTCCCTGGCTGCCCAGCGTTAGGGGATGAATCAATTAAAAGGAGGTGAAACAGGAAGGCAGCAGACAGGTCTCTGCAAACCCTGGAGTTTTTCTGTTGAGTTACCCTTCCTCCCACACGAGAGCTCCCATCCATCCTCATAGATGACATATGGGATGTCTATAATGAATATGGATTTGATGTGATTTCATCTCTCTGCCAAACTAACTCACAGAACTAATTCCACTTTAGACTATGTTAAATGAGGTTTAGAAAAATGTATTGGGAGCATAACTTTTGAAGTGTCTAAGCTAGATCAAGAGGTGCATTTGGGAGAAAACTTTGGGGACCACTCTCCCCTTGCCCATGGTTGGAGCCATATTTTGATGTCTTTGATTTATAAGGGTGGGAGACTGTGGGGATCTGTCTTAAGAGGACTTTGACTTTTAAGGGATTCAACTAGTTGAAACCTTATGTGCATGTGGAAATAAAGCTCTTTTATGTCATAGAGTCTAAAAGCTTGAAGGTGGAATGGGCTCTCAGAGGTCAATACTCTAAACCTAATTTGGATGCTTGTGTCTCTCCTTTTCGTCTCTGCCCTGTGTCCAGCTCTGCCTTACACACCCATTGAGGCAACCCAGTCCATTTCAAGTGTAGTCCATGGAAAGTTCTGCTCACAATGACCCTAAACCCCACTCCCTGTATCGTACTCCCACTATTCCCAGGTCTGGAAGATGGGGGCAGGGACAAACATGAATATAAGCTAGCGAGATCTGCATAAGGAAGAGAGGCCATTTCCGTAGTAACATCATTCAATATGACTAACATTTACTGAGCCACCCTGTGTAGGCAAGGCCCTGATCTAAGCACCGTGGAGGATGTAAAAATAAATAAAAAAGAGGCTCCACCCTTAAGGAATTCGCAAGCCACAATTTAATGTGTGTATACAACAAACTCTAATACAAGGCAGAAGTTGATCTGATGGAGGAAATGGAACCAATATTTGTCAAGTTCCTTTGATGTCTCAAGGCCTGCTTTCCTTGTCATGGCTCTCATGTAATCCTTGTGGGATTGTGCATTAAACTCCCTGAACCTCACTTTCCTTATTTGTGAAGTTGAATGTTGGGCTACGTGCCCTCTGAAGTCCCTTCCAGCCCCCATATCCCATGGTTCACCCCTCCGTTCCCAGCCGGTGGCCCCAGGCTCCCGCTCCTGGATTGGGCTGGCTAGGGAACGGATGGGCAAAAGACTTCTTTGTTGTTATTTTTTCCCTCCCTCTGGGATGTATTGACTTAAAACCAGTTTGAACAAAGCACTCAGGAATAAACCACAGAGAACCATCTAGAATTGGCAGAGGATAACCCCATGACCCTAGAAGCCTTTTCCAGCTCTAATTTTTATGATTCACTAATTTGCTGCACCACATTCAACCCTGTCCGGGAATTCAGAGTTCAAAAAAGATGCAATGTAAATTGCTGGAGGTAATGAGAAGGCTGCAGGCATGGCGGGGCCAGAAGCGTGGTTTTCAGCGAAATTAAATACAGGAAGATATTTAAAGATTCCAGAAATCTCCCACCACCACACCCCCTCTCCTTTTTTTTTTTCCCTGAGATACTCCTATTTTAAAGTGGGTAGGGTAAATTTCAGGTTTTCTCTTTTCAGTAGTAGGACTAGGTTTTTGCTATATGACTCCAAAAGAGCTATCTGTTTTATAACCTCCCCAAAAGCTATTGGATGTGGATGTGGCTGTTTAGCAATAAGTTCTGCCACAATTTTAAAAAAGTCACTTTTGAAGTGGTGGGAGATGCTGTAGGAAGACCAGTGTTCTCCAGATATGTCTTTTTCTTTTTTTTTTTTTGAGGATATTGCTGAGGGCAAGGAACAGATAACTTGGTATCTGACAGATCTCGTGAATTTCTAGTGCTTTCTGCATTTCCCCAACTTTTGGGAGTCATGATGCTCCTTGCAACTTGTGTTAAATTTATGCAATGAAGATAAGATGCAAGCAGGAAAATTGTACTTGAATTCTGGTGTTCCTAAAAGACCAGTAGGCCAGTAGCCTTTGGTGCCTGCGGGAGCCTGGTGAGAGTCAGTTCAGTGGGGGAATAAAAGGAAAGGTCTGGACAAGCTCAGAGCATACCTACGCAGGAGGACAGTGACTAGGTGCTACAGTCGAGTCACATCTTACCTGAACCCATGTTAGGAAGTCACCTATACGGTGTACACCATGCATGCTTAAAGAATTGGTGAAAATACTGTAAAAGGCACCATGTTGGTGATTTTTCCTCAGTGTTTCTGTTTCTCAGTTAGGATCAGATTTGTTTCTTTGGTCAGGCACCAGATGAAAAAGTTGTCTTATGTTTAGAAACCATGCTTTATATAAAAAAATATGTCCTTCAATGTTGGACTTTCACTCAGCAGAAGTACCTGAGGCCTGAGGCCACAGAAGGAGCTGTAGATTTATATCTTTCATCTCATGTGCTCTCTGGAGCAAATGCCTATAGAGAAAAAAATCAGGTTTAATTACCAGCACTGTTTAATTTAATTATTTATTTATTTTTTTTGCTATTTCTATTTCTCTTTCATTTTCTTTTCCCCCCAAATACGGAAAGTTGAATTTGCAAGGTAAATGAGTACATGACATAAACCAACTGTATCAAGATTTACATGTTTTATCTCCTTTGCTTTTCACCAGAACCCTATGAAATAGGTGGTATTATTCCCATTTTGCAGATGGGAGAACTTAGAGAGGTGACATGACTAGCCTATGTTTTCTCAGCTAACGGGGAGTGGTAGAATTTGAACTGAGGCTCCAAAGCTGTGCTCCTTGTTCTATGCCTTAAAGGCTGGATATTTTTTAAAAGGAGATGAGAAAATCAAGGTCACCTGAAGGAAGAAAGAGATGGAGAAAGGCATGCAGGGAAGAAACAAACATTTATTATCTACTACGTACCATTGATGTGCTAGGCATTTTCACATCTCTCTGTGTTCCAGACTGCATTAGGTTCTTATGGCTGCTGTAACAAATTACCCCAAACAGTGCCTTAACCAATAGCAATTTATGCCGTATAGTGCTGGATGCCAGAAGTCTGGAATCAGTACCACTGTGCTAAAATCAAGGCATCAGCCGGCCCACGCTCCCTCTGGAGGCTCTAGGGCACAATCTGTTTCTTTCCTCTTCCAGTGCCTGGGGACGGCTGGCATTTCCTGGCCTCAACCATGTCACTCGAATCTTTGCCTCTGTGGTCACACTGCCTTCTCCTCTTCTGTGTGTGTCAAACCTCCCCCTGCTTCTCTTTTGTGAGGTCATTTATGATTATATTTAAGGCCCACCCAAATAACCCAGGATAATCTCCCCATCTCAAGAATCTTTAACATTTGCAGAGTTATTTTTTTTGCCCTTTAGGGTAACATTCACAGGTTCTGCGAACTACGGCATGGATATCTTTTGGCAGACTGTTATTCAACCTACCACATGGACTAACCATAAATGTAAATGTTATGGAACGACCTAGATTAACAGTTCAGCCATTTATATATTTTGTTGTTGTTTATTTTTCTGACTCCAGATCCCATGGACTTAATCATTGGTTATATGTCTTCCCTTTAAGGGTTTTCTGGACCAAGGAGAGAAAGACGTTATTTAATAGCTTAAGTCACTTCATACCAGTGTTGGTGCAATAATTTTTAATGTATTTGTGCCAGGTTGTTAACTCCTTGATATATGAGCCTTAATGTTCATTTTTATCATGAGATTGACTTTCAGTTTGGCTATATAGCATGCAATTGCCCTTGATCAGTGTTTGTTCAGCCCTAGTGCCTAGGACTCACATTGTAGCAAGAGAAATTTGGGTGAGATATATAGAAGAACTGATCATAAAGGCATGTGATGGGTTCAATAAATTCTTTTCAACATGGTGAGCGTCAGGGTTAGAGGAGAGTTGAGAGGCCCTCAGAGATTGCAGCTACAGAATAGGAAATGACTTTTTAGCATGTTCTTTGCTCTTTGAGTAGAGGACTATAATTTAGAGGGGATGAGGGAGTGTGCCAGCAGGGAAGAGCTGATGGCTTTTCAATCCAGATGTATCAATAGGATGTTGGCACCACGGTGAAGCAAGCACACAGTTCACAAGCACCTGTAGCCCCTCTTGGGTGCAGGAAGGGCTCTTTTACCAGGGAGGGGGCAGGTGCTGGCTCCCACTCCAACATGTACAAACCCAGAGGGGTTTTATGTCTTGTAAAATTCCAGTGATCTCTACCAAGAGCTCCAAGTTCTCTTTTGACTTGAAGATTAGACACCAGAGTGTCTCTCCAACATTTTAAATTTAGATTTTTCCCATTCCCCTCCCAAATCAACTTACTCTGCTGATGTGCCATTTTGGACATTTGTACAAGCATTCTGTCAACCACTCAGGACTGAAGATTTGGCATCAATATTGACAGCTCCTTTCCTTAGCTTCTGCCTCCTTCAGGGCCCTTAGAGGTGAGGCAGATAGTCTAGTGATAAGTCTATAGGATCTGACGTACACAGAGAAACCAGAATTAAAAATTGGGTTGGAACCAAGTTCTACCACTTATCTGCTGTGTGACCTCAGACCTGTTATTCAATCTCTTAAAAATCGAGGTGAGAGAGAACCTGCCCCATAGAGTTACTGTGACACTTACATGAGATAATAATAATAGTTATTACTGTTCTTTCTCTTATTGTGGTATTATGAAATATATACTTGGTCTTCTACTCTGTTTCCTGGCATACCATTCCTAAAATCTACAAAGTGATGTCTTTTTGTATGGTAAGAATTCACTCATGGCTGGCAGCCCCTAGGTAGCTTCAGGATGGGGGCTAGTCACCAGAAAGACCAAGATGTGATTAGAAGGTTGGGACTTTCAGCACCACCCCTGCCCCCTACCTCCAGGGAGGAGAAAGGGGCTGAAGGTGAAGTGATCACCAGTGCCCAATGCTTTAATCAATCATGGCTATGTAATGAAGCCTCCATAGAAACCGAAAGGACAGGGTTTGGGGAGCTTCCAGGACAGCAGAACACGTGGAGTTTCCGGGAAGGTGGTGAGCTCAGAGAGGGGCTGGAAGCCCCATACCTTGCCCTATGGATCGTTTCATCTGTTGTAATATCCTTTATAGTGAACTGGTAAACATAAGTCTTTCACTGAGTTCTGTAAGCTGCTCTTGCAAATTAATCAAACCTAAGGAGGGGGTTGTAGAAACCCCAACTTACAGCCAATCGGATGGGAGTATAGGTGACAATCTATTACTTGAGATTGATGTCTGAAGTGGGGCTCAGTCCTGTGGGGCTGAGTGCTCAACCTGTGGGATCTGAAGCTATCTCCAGGTAGATAGTGTCGGAACTGAATTGAATTAGAGGACACCCAGCTAGTGTCCGCTGCAGAGCTGATTGCTTGCTTGGTATGTGGGGAAACCCCCCCACATTTGGTTACAGAAGGTTTCTGTGTTGATTGTTGTGGTGTAAGAGCAGAGCAAAAACAGTTTGAGTTTTTTCCACTCACTCATACTTCCAATCCAGTTCAGACCTTGATCACCCAAATCAAGACTATAATAATAGATTATTTTAAATTAGTAATTTTCAAACTTCTTAAAGTGACACACAGTGACAAATTTATTTCATATTATGACATTACAAACACATCCACAAAATTAAATAAAGGCTTTATGTAATATCTTGATATTTTCTGTCCATTTATTACAAAAAAATTGATTTTCTGCCCACTAATGGGTGAAGTCCCACTGTTTCAAAATGCATTGCTCTAAAGATAATCCTGACTCCAGTCAGGACTTCCAATTCATCAAATATCAAATTTTCAAAGAACACCTCTGTTTTATAACATTAGCACCTACCACCCACATTCACATCACATTTTACAATTCCAAGCGATGTTGTGTATTGCATCTCATTTAATGCTCACCATCCTCTGAGGAAGATGATATTTTTGGCTTCATTTTACCAATGAGGAAATTCAGATTCAGGCCAGTCACGTGTCTTTTCCAAGATCATGTACTTGGAAGTGACTGAATCAGGACTGAATCCAACTCTTCTCATCCTAATCCAGGAGTCTTCTACACACGTCAATGAGTCAAAAGAGGAGTTCACCTTTTTAGGACTGAATAAGAATACGAATTGGGTCAAAGTCATGGCCAAATCTTCTATTTTATGCTCTTTTTCATTAAAAAAACACAAGAAACAAAAAAACATGTAGGATCACTACCACACAGCTTTCTCTAAGAGTCGCCTCCTGGAACCAAGACTGGCTTAATGGTTCTGTCGCCTCACTGTGTTTTCACTCATTCATTCATTCATCCACTTAACAAATTCATTCATTCATTCATTCAAGAAATTGTCACTGGGTGCCTACCATGTGCCAGGCACTGTGTGTGGGTACTATCACGAGTATAAGAAAATAAAAAAGCCCCCACTCTCATGTCAGTGTAGAGGGTGGTACTAAGGTGCTGTGAAGAACAGGTAAGGGGAGAATACTCGGGGTGCTCTTGTAAATAGCATGGTTAGGAAGGGTTCTCTGATGAGGTGGCATTTGGGAAGAGACCTAAATGAAGTGAAGGAGGAAGCCATGTGGATATCTGGGAGAATTTTCTAGAAACAGGGTAAAGCAAGTGAAAGAGAGAGTGAGCTTGGTGGTGGGTGGGGAGAAGCAGGGGAAGAGGGGTAGGAGGTGAGGTCACAGACCGGGCTAGATCACAGAGAAGACTGACCATTGTAAGGACGCTGGGTTTTATTTAATCAGTTCTTCAGAAACGAGCTCTAAGGAATAACTCAAAAAATGTGTTTTGTTAGGTCATTTTTCTTTCTGCCCTAGTAGCTCATGAGTTGCTCTGAGAGCCCACGTCATTACCATTGTGATAAGAATCTCAAGTTGTGGCTTGAGAAGAAAACACACCCACCCGACCCATCCTCATTCCCTCTGAGCCGGCTGTATCCCCGGGCTTCAGCTGACCTTACACTAGATGATAATTTAACTTTTAAAGAGCTTTGGTCTGTCTGTTCATTCTTAACCAAAAATAACTCATCGGTCAAGAATCCATCAACTTTCAGAATGCCTCACAGAGA
This sequence comes from Avahi laniger, assembly GCA_963575035.1. Taxonomy (NCBI): domain Eukaryota; kingdom Metazoa; phylum Chordata; class Mammalia; order Primates; family Indriidae; genus Avahi; species Avahi laniger. Next base: position 60,903 of record CAUYSK010122631.1, read on the forward strand.
ACATATCACATGGGAAGTCACACGTTTTCGTGAAGTCAAGTCCCATGCTGCGATAAGCCTGATCTGACACTTAGCAAGGGATGCGCTCTGAGCACTAGGAACTTGGCATCTATGGATTACGTGGGGTTTAGAAGTGGATCTCAGGCTTTCCTGTAACGTACAGCTCCTTCAGCAGAGCTCACTTCCCATTTTACATGGTGTGACTTAAGGAGCCTTGCAACTCATACCACCCTTGTCTTCCTGTTTAAAGAACACTTCCCCCTGTAGACACCTCTGGAGTTCGTGTTATCCATGTTCCTCCCTAGTAATAAAAATAGCCTACATATCCTTAGTCTTCAGTGGGGAAGGTTTTGCATCATGAGGCAGAACTTAACATGCTTTATTGCTTGGAGTCCTCAAAATAACCTGTCGAGGTGGGTACTACTATGAACCTCCTTTTATAGAATAGGAAATCAAGGCATCCAAAGGCTAAATAACTTCTATAAAATGAGAGGTCGAGTCTGGATTTACATTCAGAACATTCCCTATTAGCTGGAATGACTACGGGGCCCCGAGTTCCGCGGCATATTTCAACTGGGTTACGAGGAAGGGAAGCCGGGGTGAGCAAACCTGTGAGGGAGGCTCGTTTTGTCTTGAGCACTACAACGTCTGCCTTCCCTGTCTACTTTCTTTCCCTTTTCCTGATGGCGTGTTTTATGTTCTGGTTCATTTTCTGTGTCCCTCCGTCTCTTTCTCTTTTTTCTTTCTCTTCTTTCGTAAGCGAAATAAAATCCGATATCGGCGAAGAATTCGATGAATGCACAGATGTGAGTGATCGTAAGGGGATAACTCGTCTGTGGCGTAGCCTATGGCAGGAACAGGTCTGTTCAGCAAGTATTTAGGTAGCGCCCCCTATAGGCAGGCCTCAGTAAACTGCCATTTTTCCTGGGGACCTTCACCAACTCCGGGCACAGTAGGGACCAGAGAGTTGAAATGATTGCCTGAGACCACCCGTTTGGCTGATAAGAGCTGGGAGGAGGATGGAGGCCTCAGATTCTCAGTCTCCTGTTCTGTCCTCTTTGTTATACTGCCTCTTCCGTTTGCTTTTGAACATACAATAAAAACTTCAAGCCAGATGAATCACTCTGGATGGTGAACTTCTAAGTGGCCTGAGTCAGAGGTGGAGAGTTTGGGGAACGTGGGAGGCGAGCAACTGGCTGTTTAAAATTCCCGTCATATGGAAAGGAGCCTACTCCAGCTGTTTTTAAGGGTAGCTCTGGAAAACGCATTAACAGGGATTAATTATCATCTCCTTTTATCTCAGTGTACAGATACAGGACAGGCAAGGTTCGATGAGTCAGGAAAATAAGAGGTAAAAGTCTTATTTCCTTATCAGCAAAGGCACCATGCTAGGTCTTGGGTCTCTCAGACACAGACAAGGCCCCAGAGAACCTATCGGAAGAGGAAAGCCCTACAACGAGATGTGGAGTGACCAGGACAATCCCACTTCCCAGTTTCCCTCGTCACATCCGTATAAACTGATCCTTCATTAATGAGGCCATGCAGAGGATCTTCCAGTAGCTAGTTCATCTCCAAGATCATAGGTCAGAATGCTGCAGGGCTGAGCTAACTGACCCCTTGGGTCTGCACACTCTTCCTCTAGGCTCCCGGGCTCACGGCTCAACTCCGTCCGCCACCCCCCCATCTACCCAAGTGCTTTTAACGCTCCAGGCAAAATCCACTTTGCTCCTGGGCTGAAGCACACTGGGCACATTCTTGAACAGAGTTCAAACTAACAGGATTTCCCTAAAACAAGCAACTCCCTGGATGCCCTGGGAAGCACTATGACTACTTGGGGGGATTAACATAGCCAGAGCAATGTGGCTCTGGTCCAGAAACAAAATGTATGTGCTTACAAGAAAAAAAAGCTGGCTCAGAGTCTTGGGAACCCCATAATCAGAAGCATACTCATTCTGACAGTTTCAAAAGACCCAACACCCACCTCAGTGCGACCTGGCGAGGGTTCAGAGAAATCCACCCCCTCTTTTGTCTTTTGGATGGAATGCAAGAGCCGTATCAGACTTCCTGCCCAGAAGGCAGCGAGAGGGCAGGCCTTTGCCACCCGTCCTCAGCAAGGTGGGGAGACGTGGAGGCCATCCTTCTGCTATTCTTTGGGTGCTGTGATTTCATCTTGTGGCATGAGGCATTCTGTGTTAATTCTACATGGCGCCCGAGTCACTGTAAATCTGCTATCTAATCTTCAGCCAGAGTGTTACTGTTGTATGTTTTGTGTTGTTTTCTCCTGGGGGAGAGCTACTTGCAGGTTGGAGTGTCTTCTGTCAGGACTGGACACGCAGAGCTGGAGTAGGAATTGAGACTAGTGGTCTGCAGGCCATGAGGGATGAGCCCATCTTCTCCAAGGTCAAAGGCAAGCCTGAAGTCCAGACAGTGGATTAGTAAAGGCCAACAGGAAAAATATGTCTTGGGGTTGAAGCAGGCAGAGTCAGGAACTGAGAGGGTTGGGTGCCTCAGAACAGCAGCACTGGCTGGTAGAAAGTCAGTCCGGTCTGAGTAAGAGTTGAATCACCTCTGGCTTCTTGATTATTTCTAGAAGTCTGGGCATATGTCTGGCCCTTGGGGGAGCCTACCTTTTATCTTTAATGAGCCAAAGACCAAGGTCTGAGGTCTGGGAAGAAGGAGAGTCTTATAGCTACTAACAGTCACTCTCCTGTGGTCTCTAATTTACACTGCAGAGGGCTCTGTCTGTGGGTATTGGGTTTGCAGGTCAGGTTGGCAAAGGAAAATGAATAAGCTGTCTGCCCATAGTCTGTCATGATCCACATTTTCTGCCACTGGAAATGCCAGTGGAAGATTTTTAAATGTTGGATCCACACTAAGCCAACTTCATGGGGGTACTCTGGGAAATGGATGCTTCAAATATTTCCTTAGAAATCTTGATTTTCTAAAACTGGCTGAATCTTGGGGCAAAACTAGTTTTGCAGGCCTGGGAACAGCAGCCAGCCTGCCTTTGCATGCACTGGTCCTGGTCTATGCCTGGGGATGGGGTTTCAGCATTATTCCTCAAGAGTTTTATTTTTGGTATACAGTTCTAATGTTGATCAAGGATGAGCATGTTCCTGCACTTGCAGCAAGATTTCTAAACCAGTGCTTTGTAGAAAACCCTAAAGTTAACACATCAGTCATTACTTCTCACTCCAAATTAATCATCCATGCATCCATGAAGTCATTCATTCCACAAATGCTTATTGAATGTCTTCTGTTTGTGGAAACCTACCAGGTACTGGGGAAGGATACAAAGCTGATTAAGAAGGAAGAGGTAGAGGCATGATATGAAGGGACCTTGAAGAGTAGCAGAGTCTGTTGCACTGGGAGGAGGAGGAAGAGCGAAGATAAAGAGATCTTTTGAACATGTAGGTCAAGGTAACCCTTGAATACTTAGTAGACTGGACTAATACGTGGTCAGAACATGCATGGCAGTGAAATGAATGATCAACGCTGGAAGAGACTGGGATCTGAACTTTGAAGGGAGAATATGGTCTCCTTCCTGGGAGTGCATGTTGTCACCCTCTTGTATCAATGACCCTAATGAGGTGGATTCCTGTGAGGATGAACTTGAAGAATCCTGTCTTAATGTTTATGAACACCTCCACCCAAGTTACTAGAGAGATTCTGGTCTATGATGAATTTATCTGGCTGGTTTTATTGCAGTAGGTAATTCTAAGCCATACCACAGGTTCAGTCCACTGAGGCCAGGTAACTTCCCTTTGTCCTAATGGCAAGGGCTGATCCAAGAACGGGCATATCCATGATCACACTTGACTACTAGACTGGAAGTTTCTTGAGGTCAGTAGCATTTTTGTCCATCTCACATCAGCCAGGGCATAACAGATGCTCAATATATGCTGGGAAATATATGGAAGCTGTGAAGTTTGGGTAAGACAGTGTGGAAGGATTTACTAGAAACCCATTGCTATGACTTAAGAAACTCGACTAGTCCATCTCTGCTCTTACTGAGTTAGGGGGAAAACTTGAATCAATCTTTCATCTCCCCACCACCCCCACACAAAGGTTGGGTACAGAGCTACCATTCAATTTTCTTCTTCTGCGACACTTTGTGTATTGTTGTCTACAAGCAACAATACTAGCTTAGGGAACTTAAAAGTCTTAGAATGAAGTCAGTTGGGGAAAATTCTAACCCTTAGGGTTGAAAGCATCTGTATCAGCCAGTATCTCTCTAGAAAAAACAAAACCCATGCAGAATAATTGAATAGAGGAAATATGATATGGGAAATTAGTTACAAAGATTTTTACAAAAGTGGAAAGAGCAACCAGGGAAGGCAAGTCAGTCCCAAGATTAGCAATTACTGAAAGATTCCTGCTCGCTGAGAGTTGTAGGAACAAAGGTATTACCTGAGCCCAAGTGCCTGGACTACCTGTTGGAAGCTGATTTCTAGGGGAAGTCCAACTGGTGGTGTCCTGGATGGGAGAAGACTCAGCCCCTAGTAGGGGAAGGGTATGAAAACCTGGCTTCTCTTTTCTGCCTATTCTCCAATCTGCCTGTGATTCTAATTGGCCAAACCAAGCAGGAAGCAGTGGGGGAAACTTGGTAGTTGGTAGAGTCACCTCTCTTTGAATCCATGGTGGAGTCTGGATCTGAGAACAAACAGGCAAATGACCAGCACAGCATCTAACTATCCATCACCTTCCCCGACACTCCTGCTGACTGACTGTCCTTCATGGTGTGGATTTGAGGGAATATGGGTACACTCCCCATGGATAAATGGTGGCCCCTTGGGAATGTTGTGCTGCACCATTTGTCTCTTTCTTTCATATTTGGCCTTTCTTAGAAAACATTTAGACTGCTTATTAAAGCCGCTAAGCCCCCAAACTAGCCTCACACTTGAGACCGAAATTTACATGGGTAGAACATCTTTTGGGCAGCTTCTCATTATACGAATACTTGACGGTAAGGGCACAGGCTGGGTGCACTCTGCTGTCCAGTGTTTACCTCTTCATTTGCCCCTGAGTGGGACAGAGGTGAGCAGGAGGGAGAAGAGAGACCTGGGCGTGCACTCTCGGATTGGAGCTCAGATTTATAGGTCTTCCGAGACCTAGTTCATAGGGAATGAGGACAAGCAGATCTACAAGAGAGAAATGGGGGAAACTGACAGGCTCACCCAAACTGTGCACACCATTTTACATGTCTTGTAGGCTTCCAGGGGTTCTTCTCCTGGTTGGGGCCCTATTTTGTTTGGAGGTTCTGTGATCACATAGGTAATCAAAAGCTCTGTATCAATAGGGTTTGATCAAGGAAGCTGAACCACTGTGAGTGATGTCGTAGATAAGGGATTTTCTATAGGAATTATATTTTACACATTTGTGGAAGCTGGTAAAGAAGTCTGCGGAAGCCCGTTGCCTTGTCTGGTGGTGGGCCTGAAGTCACTGCAGGTCAACATGGCCAGCAATTGGAAGGAAGAGGCTGGGTTTGACATTGGGGAGAGCCAAGGATGAGCTGAGACACACCTGCGTGAAGCCCGTGAAGATGAACTGGAACCCACATGTGTCACTCATGGTCTTAGTCCACTCAGGCTGCTATAACAAAACGCCTTAGACTGGGTAATTTATAAACAACAGAAATTTATTTCTTGCAATTCCAGATGCTGGGAAGCTCAAGATCAAGGTGCCAGCAGATTTGGTGTCTGGTGAGGGCTTGTTTTCTCCTTTGTGGATGGTGCCCTGTAGCTGTGTCCTCACATGGCAGAAGGGACAGACATGCTCCCTTGAGTATCTTTTATAAGGACACTAATCCCATTCATGAGGACTTAATCACTTCCCAAAAGCCCCTCCTCTTAAGACTATCGCATTGGGGATTAAGTTTCAACATATGAATTTGGGGGATACAAAGATGCAGACCATAGCACTCACCACCATGACTTGCAGAAGCAGGCACCCTGCTCCATGGAGCTGAACACATGCCTGGCCCAGGACACAGAGAATTGGAAGGAGGAGATCCTGCAGGATCGACAAGAGCTATAGACCCAGCTCTGCTCTCCTCCAGCAAGGCAGGTAGTGGACCAGCTGCAGCAAATGCAAGGTAAAGAGGTGCTTGGAGTCCTATACCTCCTTCCCAGCGTAATGGAGGCTACTTCACTTCCGCCTCCCAGATCCCACTCCAAAGTCTCCTGTGGCTAACCCCAACCTGGAACGATTCAGAAAAGGGAATCCTGAGACTCTCTGTTATAGCTTAGCTAAGTCAACATAGGACAAAGCCAGCACATGTTGCAAGAGGACTCTGGAAACAAATGGTTGCAGGAGAGATACATGTTTGGATGCAGAAATGAACTTCTATCATCCCTGAAAGAAGGAGCTGTGTCTTTCACTTCTTGGGGAGTGGCAGCAGTGGAGCTGGTGGTCTCCTCTCTGGATGACTCTTGCACCCAGGGGAAGCCAGGAAATCTGAAGTTCTTGGAGACCTGGAAAGGCCCTCCCTCGCTGACTGGATTCTGCCAAGGATTTGCATCTCCAAGAGACATTTCAGGCTTAGGAAAGGTAGACCTTCTTTGGACCACCCCATCCCTTCCCTCCCAGACAGATATAATCACACCTCCCCAGCAAGGGTGTTGTGAGGATTCATTAGTTACTGCTGGGGAAAGGGCTTGGAAGGTGAAGAGCAAATCGTAAATGCTGTCATAATTGCACACAGATGCTGGAGTCCAGACTGGCAGGCACTTTGCTGACGAATAGTAGAATTTGTTGGAATTGGTAGTGACCTTTTCTCCCCATTGCATTTCTAAATATTTTGATTGTCAATTGTAAACAAGCCCATTCCAAAACAAAAATCAGACTTTCAATTGGTGCTTGTAAAATTGTCCTTGTTCCATGGAACATTTCCAGTTCTCTTCTTCCTCTCCCCTTTCTCTTCCGTAAGGGATGGCAACATGAGGTTTACTTAGCTGTCTGCTTTCCCCTAGAGAAACGGTGAGAACTGAACACATCATTTCAACCTGTTTACCTTTACTCTCATTTCTGACCAGGTGGACAGGATGTCAAAACTTTTGGTCTATTTTGTCGGGTGGCAAATACATTACAGACAAGTGTTACAAATTACTGTCAAAGATGGACCGTGTATACAATGGTGGTTCCATAAGATTCTAATGGAGCTGCCCTATGCAAGTGTACCATTTTTTATCTTCTATACTGTATTTTTGCTGTACCATTTCTATGTTTAGATATGTTTGGATACACAGATACTTACCACTGTGTCACAGCTGCCTACAGTACTTAGTGCAGTCACGTGCTGTGCAGGTTTGTAGTCTAGGAGCAACAGGCTGTACCATGTAGCCTAAGTGTGTAGTAGGCTGTCCCATTAGGTTTGTGCAAGTATGATCTATGATGGTTGCACAGTGACGAAATCACCTAACAATGCATTTCTTAGAATGTTTCTCTGTCATTAAGCAATGCATAGATGTAGGCAAACATTTGGAACGTGTTTTTATTTATTTCTTTATTTTTTATTCTTTTATTTTGAGACAGAGTCTCACTGTGTTGCCCAGGCTAGAGTGCTGTGGCGTCAGCCTAGCTCACAGCAACCTCAAACTCCTGGGCTCAAGCGATCCTCCTGCCTCAGCCTCCCGAGTAG